>JARQOD010009406.1:0-31541 GCA_033576555.1 Oophaga sylvatica
GACCTCGGTCACTGACAATTTTGTCCGGCATGCCGTTTTGGGAAATGTGCCAAACGAACAACGCTGCCAGAGCCCGTAGAAGGTAACCGTGGAAGCGGCACCAAATGCACCTTTTTTGGGAAAAAAATGGTTGGATTACCCAAATGATGGTGCAACCCCGAGATTGGGCAAGCCCCACAAAGGCCATCCCAACCATCTCCCAGGGCCTGTCTGCCACCGGCAAAGGGTTAAAGTAACCCAGCGGCCTTTGTGTGGGATTTTTCTTGGCGCAGGAGACACACCCCGAAATTGTCCCCAACGCAGGACCATTCGGCCCCCCGTATGTCCTCGCCAGAATTAGATGTCCTCTTTGTCCAAAGTGTCCACCCACCCTGGACGAATGTGCCCAAGAGAGTACCCGGTCGCAAATTGGTAGGCACAAAAGTCTTGCCCGGGGGCACGACTCTAGCGAAACCGGGGCCACTGTTTCGGCCTCTGTGGGACGATAAGCCAAGGCTCCCCCACCTCCTAAGGAACCACAGAGCGAGAGAGAGGTCGGCACGAATGTTTCTCTCCCCGAAGGAAATGAGGGTGAAATGAAACCGGGAGAAGAACAAGGACCATCGGCCTGGCGAGAATTAAGCCGCTGGGCTGTCTGAAGATATACCAAATTTTTGTGATCCGTGAAGGACTTGGAAGGGAAAGCGACCCCCTCCAACAAAGTCTCCACCCCCGAAAGGCCAACTTCTTGCTAGCAACTCCCCTGTCCCCGATGGAATAATTTCCTCTCCGCTGGTGGAAGGTCTTGGGAAAAAGAAGCATGGATGCTTCCGACCTTGAGCATCCTTTGGAAGAGGACTGCTCCAGCACCAACGGCGAGGCATCCACCTCCAATATAAATGGCTTACAACATCGGGGCGAGTAGGATGGGAGTGCTAGCGAAATGGGACTAAAGAGTGAAGGCCTTGGAGCCTTTCAGACCAAATTTGGGATTAGCTCCCTTTTTGGTGAGGGAACCACGGGAGCTCCAAAGTTGAGAAGTGGGAATAAACTGGCCGGGTAGTAATTAATGAAACCCCATTAAAGCGCTGCACCGCTTTAAGAGAAGGGGTTCTTGCCAATCCTACAGCCTGTAGTTTGGAGGATCCATAGCCAACCCCTGGGCGGAGATGAATAGCCCAGGAAAGGAAAGACCCTGCTCAAACATGCATTTCTCCAACTTTGCATAGGGGAGTTCCCCGTAAAGGTCGAAGACTTGCTGACATCCTTCCAGTGGGTCAAATGGAGAAAAATGGATTCATCCAATAGTAGACTGAGGTGGAGAGCTATCCCGGAAATATGTCATTAACAAAGTCTTGGAAAACGGCAGGGCATTACAGAGCCGAAGGGCATCACCAGTATTCTAGTGCCGTCCCTTATTTAAAAGCGTCTTCCATTGTCCCCTCACGGGATGCGTATCATTTTATAAGCACCCCAGATCTAACTTCGTAAATATCCTTGCCCCCCGTAGCCTTCAATAGCTCAGAAATTAGAGGCAAGGGTTATTTATTCTTAACGGTGATGGCATTAAGACCCCTGTAATCAATGAGGACGTAACCTCCGTTCTTTTCTGCACAAGAAGAACCCGCCCCCTGCAGGTGACATGACTTCCTAATGAACCTCTTGCCAAGTTCCTTGATATATTGGGACATAGCCTCCGTCCCGGGAGAGAAAAGGGGATAGACCCGTCCCGAGGGGTTCTCTCCAGGCAAGAGGTCAATGGACAGTCATAGGGACGGTAGGTGGAAGGACTTTGCAGCCTTTTTGGAGAAAACGTTCCAAGGGACCAATAGTAATTAGGAAGAGAAGTAAGATCTGCGGCATCTCTGTAGTGGCCACCTAAGATCCTCATACATCGCCTTTACATGACTCACCCCAACCCAATAATTTCCCCGGTTCCACTCAATGTGTGGGGAAAGGAAATGGAGCCAGGCTCCCTAACAAGTCTCGTCTTTCCCTCGGGAATGCAAAAGTGAGATAACTTTGATGGGAAGGTGACATGAAACGTGAAAGGGATGTCTATGTGTGATTGGTGAAGGCATGTGACCCATTCACACTCGAACAGCAGGGTTTGGCGAGCATCACCAAGGTATGAGTGGCGGAGGCAAAGGTAAAGACATGAAATTTCCTTGGCTCCAGAATCCACAAAAAGCGTGACTGTTAAAGTGGATGAGCCAAAATTGTTGTCCCTAAAGGAAGCTTGGAGGCGTGTATGCTGTGTTAGTGAACCCCCTCCAATGGTTACTGATGCGGTCGTTTCCCGACCGCCGTGGACATTTGTTGCATAATGCCCATTTGTTGGCGGCATTACAGGTCAAGATACCGAGCAGCCCGGACTTAGGTCTCACTCGAGAAATCTCCATGGCCTCAGGGGAATCGGGACGCCTGAATGGAAGATTCCGAGGTCTGGCGAAGGTGGGCGCCACCGGAACCTCTCCTCACTGGCCCGCCCAACCTCCGCTCCGTTAAAAACGAAGGTCGTGCGGGTAGAAATTTGGGAATGAGCCCCAGTGTGGCAGGAATCTCCGGTGGACAAGGGCCCCTCCCCTTTACATGGTCTGCCCGTCCCCCCCAGTACAGGGTATAAGGAAATTTTTCTGGCCCAATCCAGCTCAGAGACCCAGAGCGAAATTGGACGGCAAACGGCTGACCCATGGATGAACCCCTGGTGATAGCCAACAATTGAAGAGCCGTACGTGGGTGACACGAGGGTCCTAAAAAGACCTGTTTAAGAGTGTCCAAGAAGAGGGGCCTTGCAACACACGTCATCGCGCTCCCATAACGGCGTTGCCCACTCCAACGCCCTGCTCGACAAAAGGGATTGATAAAACCCACCTTTCGCCCGCTCCGTGGATAACGTCAGCCAGAAGCTTAGATGATGGGCATGACTGACGAAACCCCACATTTTTACTGTCCCGGTAAAATTTGTCTGGAAGTGGGAGGCGGGAAATAGTCGGAGCAGGGTGCAAGGCAAAACGGGGCGGCCACACTAGCAGCCTGGAACCGCGCTGCGGTAACATCCACCGCTGAGGTTGTGCGCTCTAGAGTCGCACCTACCCCAGTGTGGATATACCGCTGCAGACGCTGGTCGGTCCGCCATTTTACCAGCCAGACCCTGGCGCTAATATTATTTTTAAGATGGGGAACGCACAAAATAATGTAAATAATAAGTGCGTTTCGCAGCCCGGGGTCCCCCGTGCAGGCGAAGCCCGCTGTGGCAAAAAGGCAAGAAGCAAACTCTGTTTTCCCGCAGAGTGCCAAATAAACGCCTAATGCGCTGTGGAATAGGCGAACTCTGTTATCCACAAGCCGCTGAAGGGAGCCGCAACGGGGATATGGCGATGTGTGGCCTCACTAACTCAACGATGGCAAAGAAAACGTAGGGCGCTGACTACGTTGAAAGCGAACCCTGTTAGTCACGGGCCGTGAGAAAAAAGCACTGTGCCTGTAAGGCCCCAGATAACAGTTAAGTGCTAAGCGCCAAAAAAGAGTGATCATCCTAATGTCCTGCGGGGTCACCCGAATCTATGGGTTGAACGCCAGGCCCTGAATACGGCAATCAAACTCCCACCGTTTTATGCCTAATTAGGGCATTTAGGACACGACCCTGACCGCTCCCATACAAAACCCCCCCCACAATTAAGTCGGTTTCTAGTGGCTTATTTCAGCCGGGTCCCTATCCACACATACACATGACCCACTGGCGCATACATACAATGATTTTTTTAATTAGCGCATGCGGCCAGCCATGCTCCTTTTATCAAAGCTACAGACCTTCCAGGAACAAGGACAAGGGAAAGCGTTACAAACAAACTAGCTACATGACCCTTCCTGGCGGACCAATAGGAGCCGCCTGCACACTGAAATAGACCCCTGATCTCCAATGAGAGATCTCCCCTTGGCAGTCAATGGGAAAAAGTGGACTTTGTCTCAAAGACGGTGCTCCAGCATGGGCTATAATAGCAGATCCAGAAAGGCACAGAAAGTCCTGCACAGTAGAGGGGGGCAAGACGCCTGGAACCGAGTCTTGGAGCAGGCTCCACTGCGGCGGAAGATGAAGGGGAGACGCAGCGGGACGGGTTCGGATCCCCTTGTGCAACGCGGAACGAACCCTACACCTGACTTTCTGGAAAGTCGAGTCGAACGAAACGGCCGATGTCGGGAAATGTTGTGGCTGACGAAACACGAAACCCATGCAAGTCAATTTCAAAGCAAAGTCGGCAGGGAGTGGGGACAGTAAACACACCTACTGTCCCATTTGAATGGCAAGACATCATTCTTTACTTAAGCTTGGAACCTTAATTAACATTATAAAATAGTTCGATTCAAACTTGTGCCATAAAGATAGGACGGCCACAAGAAAGAAGAGCCACTTGCTCCATACGTTTTTACTGAGTGCTTTAAAATCCAACAGTATTGTGGGCCCCTATTTTGCCCATATAGAGTGGGTCCATGTAATGTCCATACTTAGGACCATAGGCTCCATATGATGCTCCCAACCTTTGATACCCTAATAATAAAACCCCATAGATTTCCAGTATAGATGGGGCCTCAGGATGATGCTCCAGTTTCTTATGGGCCAAAATATGCTCCATTATAAGGGCCCATTTATAATCTCCATTTTTTGGTCCCAGTAAATGCTGTCAGTGTCTATTTTCCCCTTTTTGAACTCCAGTATAGATGGGCCCCTGGATGTGTCCAGGTTGTTCTCCCCATTTAGAATAACCATATATAATGGCCCCATGGATGATGCCCCAGTGTATGATGGGCAAATAATGCTCCATATATAATGGGCTCCATTTATAATGATCCATGTATAATGGTCCCTGTAAATGCTGCTCATGTCGTTTCCCCCTTTTAAAGCTCCTATATGAGGGCCCCAGGATGCTGTTTCCTGTGCTATCTCCCCATTTAGAATTCTCCAGTTTGAGGACCTTTGGATGATGCCCAGGTTGGGGCCAATATAATGCTCCTATAAATGGGGCCCTTTATAATGACCAGTGTATAATGGTCCCCTGTAAATGCGCTAGTGTCTGTTTTTCCCCTTTTTGAATTTCCAGTATAGATGGGCCCAGGATGCGGCTCCCGTGTCTATCTGCCCCATTTAGAATGCTCCAGTATATGATGGGCCCATGGATGATGCTCCAGTGCTGATCTGCCCCATTTAAGAATGCCCAGTTTATGATGGCCCCCATGGATTGCTCCTGTGTCTTATGGGGGCCCCAAAAAAATGCCCATAATACTGCCCCATTTTAATGCTCCTTGTATAATGGTCCCGTAAATGCTGCCCCCAGTGTCTGTTTTCCCCCTTTTCAAATCTCCAGTATTGATGGGCCCCATGGATGATGACGTGTTCATTCCCCATTAAGCTGCCCAGTATATGGGGCACCTGGATGTGCCCAGTGTATAATGGGCCAATTAATGCTCCATATATTGGGCCCCATTTATAATGATCCAGTTATAATGGCCCGTAAATGTGGCCCCATGCTGTTTTCCCCTTTTAGAATGCTCCGTATATGATGGGCCCCATGGAGCTGCTCCGGTCTAATCTGCCCCCTTTAGAATGCTCCAGTATATAATGGGCCCATGGATGCTACTCAGTGTCTGATCTGCCCCATTAGAATGCTCCAGTTTATGATTGGCCCGTGGATGATGCTCCAGTGTATGATGGGCCAATATAATGCTACATATAAAAAGGGTCCAATTTATAATGATCCAGTGTATAATGGGCCTCGTAAATGCTGCTCCAGTGTCTAATGTCCCCCCATTTAGAATACTCCGTGTGTGAGGGCCCTATCTATGATGTTCAAGTGTATGCTGGGCCCCATATATTATTCTCCAGTGTATAATGCTCCCCCATATATTGCTCCAAACATTAAAAAAAATGAAATACCTCTCCTCGCTCTGCACTTGGACTGTTTAGGCAGAAGGCTACAGACGTGACGTCATTGTTGCTCTCTAACCCGAATGTCACTGTCAGGAACTGCGAAGACGTCACAGCGGTTGAGCAGGGAGAGGAAAGTATTGCCGTGCTGGGGCCCCTGAGCAAGCACGGGGGGCTGACTCGAGGGTGATGGCACTGGCACAGGACCCCTCATAGTACGCCGGTGTGTCTAACGGCGAGTTGCCCCCCCCAAATCAGAGACACTTTTTGCACTATGAGGGGCCCTGTGCCGGTGCCGTCGCCCACGAGTCGGCCCCACACCTGCTCAGGGACCCGGCACTTGGCCGGGTGGCCAGGTGCTGACGCCGGCCCTGGGGGGGTATTTTTCGGTATGTAGTCCGTCCACGCTTGCAAGTGCATGTTCATTAAATGTCTAAGCATGCAACTGGTATTAACAATTTCTGAGATTTTTCCCTCAGCTAAAGGTCCTTCCGCATTTCTTACAGATAACCTTTGCCTCATCAATAGGATTTTGGTCAAAAAAGTGCCACACGGGACTCTTCCTACTATGGTATAAATTTTCACGGTTGCACGCCGTGCAAATTTTGACCGTCTGGCCAAGCGTCCTGCAACCTTTTGGTTTTTTTTAACACGTTTTTGTGCTGCTATGGGCCTGCCAGATAACCGTTGCTGCGGATGTTGATGCCTGCTGCGGATCTTCTTCTCTTCTGAGTATTGCACCCTTCCCCCCATGGTTGCCCAATCCGGGTCAACAACTGGGTCATCCATCACCTCCTCTCAATTTCATCTGCACCTTCCTCTGTGTCCCGTGTAAGGTAGTATTGTATGCGGGAAGGGCACCTGAGTTTCATCAGGGTCAGATTCTGGCTCAGTAGACTGCGAGGGAAATGTAGTGCTCTGGGTAAATGTACCAGCAGAATCATATAGCAGTGGCTGTGCATCAGTGCACTCCATCTCTGATTTGATGTTGGACGGGAATTCAAGATTTGACTTGATAACCCAGGCATGTGTATGTGAAAATAGCTCCATGGAGTAATCTGAAGTGTGGGTTGCCGCATCCTTCACTTTCGGTGGGGGTGAGGCACACAAGGAAAGGTGTTGTTCCTGACCAGGAGCCTGCACTGACGACTCAGTGCTTGCATTTTTTGAAATTCAGAAGAGGAGGCGATAGAGCGGAGGCTGTTTCGGCAATGTAAACCAAAACCTGTTCCTGATTGCTCCGGCTTTAAAAGCAGTTTACCCTACTCCCAGTAAAGGGAGCTTCCATGCCTTCTTGAGCCAGTGATGACGCAGGCGAACACCTCCTGCCTTAAGTATTATTGTGCTTATGGCACTTCCAGCAGATGCACCACCCACCACCATCAGTACCAGCTGGCCCCCCACGCCCACGTACGCCGCCTCTTCCACCTACTTCCTCATTTTGTGAAAATGTACCCAAATACCAGCAGTATATGGTACTGTATCAGAAGCGTAAAGCTGTATACAGTCTAGGTATAATTGTAATCTCCGTATATATTTCAGGAGTCACACAGGCGCTCTCAGGCTCAGTATGGATTACACCAGAAAAAAAAAGTAGAAAAAGGGGTAATGTATTAGAAGCGCTTCAGCTGTATAAAGTGTTGGGGGTAATTGTAAATCTCGTATATTTTTCCAGAGTCAGACACAGGCTCTCACAGGCTCAGTATGGATCACACCAGAATATAAAAGTAGAAAAGGGTAATGTATCAGAAGCGTAAAGCTGTTACAGTGTTGGGGGTAATTTTAATTCTCCGTATATATTTCGGAGTAACAGACAGACTCTCACAGACTCAGTTTGGATCAAACAGAATTAAAAAAGCAGATCCGCAAAAAATAATCACACATGTGGGCCAATTTCCAGGTGTCAATGATGCACTTAGAGTGGTGGTGGAGGAGGACTTTCTGGCAAAAGGGTACTGTATCACCAGATACAGGTATATATAGTATTGTGAAAATATTTTAAATATCTGTATATATTTCAGGAGGCAGACACAGACTCTCTCAGGCTCAGTATGGATTACATAAGAATATAAAAAGCTGAAACAGGGTACTGTATCACCAGGATACCAGTGAATATAGTATAGTTAAAAATATTGTAAATCTCCGTATTTCAGGAGTCAGACACACACGCTCTCGGGCTCAGTATGGATTATACAAGAATATAAAAAGCTGAAACAGTGTACTATATCACCAGATACCAGTTGTATATAGTATAGTGAAATATTCTTAATCTCCGTATATATTTCAGGAGTCTCAAACAGAACGCTCTCAGGCTCAGTACAGTATGGATTACACAAGAATATAAAAAAAATTAAAATGGGGTACTGTATCACAGATATTAGGTATATATAGCATAGTGAAATTATTGGAAATCTCTCGTATATATTTCAGTAGGCAGACACAGACGCTCTCAGGGTCAGTATGGATTACACAAGAAATAAATAAGAAGAAAAAGGGGGTACTGTATCCAGCAGATACCAGGTTATATAGTATAGTGAAAAATTCTAAATCTCTGTATATATTTCAGGAGGCAGACACGACGCTCTCTGACGACTCAGTATGGATTAGACGAGAATTATAAAAAATAGAAAAAAGGGAAATGTATCAGAAGGTACAGCTGTATACAGTGTTGGGGTAATTTTTAAATCTTGTATATATTTCCATTGTAACAGACAGACTTCTCACAGCTCAGTATGGATCACACCAGAATATAAAAGCAGATTGCAAGAAATATCACACATGTGGGCCAATGTTCCAGGTGTCAATGATGCACTTAGAGTGTGGGTGGAGGAGGACTTTCTGCCAAAAAAACGGTACTGTATCCAAACGTACAGCTGTATACAGTCTAGGGGTCATTGTAAATCTCTGTATATATTTCGGAGTAACAGACAGACGCTCACAGTCTCAGTATGGATTAGACAACAAAATGAAAAGCTGAAAAAGTGTACTGTATCACCAGATACCAGGTATAATAGTATAGTGAAAGTTTGTAAATCTCCGTATATAATTTCAGCGTCAGACAAAGACGCTCACAGGCTCATATGATTAGACAGGAATAAAAAAGTAGAAAAAGGGTAATGTATTAGAAGCGTACGCTGAAACAGTTTTTTGGGGTAATTTAAAATCTCAGTATATATTTCCTGAGTCAGACACAGACTCTCACAGGCTCAGTATGGATTACACAGAATGTAAAAAGTAGAAAAAGGGTAATGTATCAGAAGCGTACAGCTGTATACAGTGTTGTGGTAATTTTAAATCTCCGTATGTATTTCCTGAGTCAGACACAGACTCTCACAGGCTCAGTGTGGATTACACCAGAATTAAAAAGTTGAAAAAAGTGTAATGTATCAGAAGTGTACAGCTGTATACAATGTTGGGGTAATTTTAAATATCCTTATATATTTCCAGAGTCTGACATAGACTCTCACAGGCTCAGTATGGATTACACCAGAATATAAAAAGTAGAAAAAAGGGTAAGTATTAGAAGCGTACAGCTGTATACAGTGTTGGGCTACTTTTAAATATATTCGTATTTATTTCAGTCTCAGTAAGCCAGTCCAGACTCTGTCAAGATCCCGTCTGGGTTGGAGCCGATGTTACTGCAAACACTAGGGGAAGCAGAGGCAGGTAGCGTTAGTCAGAAGGCAGGCGGAGGTCGGTACACAGGAAAGCAGTGTTTGTAGCAATGGATCAGGCGGATAAACGTAGTCAGGTGGCAGCCGGAGGTCAGTACACAGGAAAGGCAGTTCGGTAACAGAGGAGCAAGGCAGATAACGTAGTCAGGTGGCAGCCGGAGGTCGGTACACAGGAGAGCAGTGTTTGTAGCAATGGATCAGGCGAAGAGCATAGTCAGAAGCAGGCCAAGGTTGGTTCACAGGAGAGCAGTGTTTGTAGCAATGGACAGGCGGGAGAGCGTATCAGAAGGCAGGCCGAGGTCGGTTCACAGGAGAGCAGTGTTTGTAGCAATGGATCAGCAGGAAACGCTTGACTAAAGGCTTGGAGCTCAATAATCTCGCATGACACACCCACAGGGCCAGGTTTATATAGGGTGTGTAGTTGGCAATCAGAGGCCCAATCAAGAGAGCACTAGGTGTAGCCAATCAGGAAGAACAGTCAATGGTATCTGGGTTCAGCAAGGAACTTTGCAGCCAGCAGAATAGCTCAGATGGTAGAGCTGCTGGCCAGTGACAAGAGGTACTGGGTTCGACTCCTGACAGTACTCCCCTCTTCCAGGATGGCCTCTGGACATCTCAGGAGCTGGCTTATCCGGGTACCTCTGATGAAAGGCTCTTGTTAGTCTAGGAGCATGGACGTTGTCTCTTGGGTCCCATGAATTTTCCTCTGGTCCGTAACTCTTCCACTGCACCAGATACTGCAGTTTACCTCTGAATTTTCGGGAGTCCAGAATCTTATCCACAATGTATCTTCTTCACACGGATCCTTTCTGGTGGAGGAGGTGGCTGAATTCTTCCTGGAAACGGGTTTTCACAGAAGGGTTTGAGCAAGGATATGTGAAACACTGGATGAATCTTTAGATTGTTGGGAAGTTTTAAACGAAAAGCAACCTGGTTAATTTTTGCAGAAATTTGAAAAAGGTCCAATGAATTTCTGACCCAATTTGGAGGATGGCACATGTGTCTTAAGGTTTTTAGTGGACAGCCAAACTTTGTCTCCAACCTGAAGAGCAGGGGGCACTCTCCGATGTTTATCTGCTGCTTCCTTATATACTTCCTGGGTCTTGAGTAATATCTCTGATAATTCCTTCTGGGATTCCTGTAATTTTGCAAAGCCTGTCATTTACAGCAGGAATGGGAGTGTTCACTGGCAGATTAGGGATAAATACTGGGTGTACTCATAATAGCAAAAAATGGGGTTTAGATGTAGCGCTATGTATGGAGTTGTTGTAGGCAAACTCTGCTGTTGGTAAATAGTCCACCCAGTCATCCTGAAGATAGGAAATGAAGCAACGGAGGTATTGCTCCAAAGTCTGGTTCGTTCTCTCCGTCTGGCCATTGGAATGAGGATGGAAAGCGGTAGAAAGATTCACCGTGACTCCCAAGGCTGTACAGAAACTCTTCCAAAATTTTGACGTAAACTGAACGCCTCTGTCAGACACCACGCTGTCAGGAATTCCATGTAACCTGAATACCTCTTTGATTATCAGTTCTGCAGTTTTTTCAGCAGTAGGAATTCCTTCAGTTGGAATAAAGTGAGCCATTTTTGTGAGTCGGTCCACTATGACAAGGATGACGGTCATCTGTTGGAAGGGGGTAGTTCACAATAAAATCCATGGAAATAGATCCCAAGGCCTGGATGGAACGGAAGTGGTTGCAAGAGTCCTAGAGGAGACGATCGTGGGGTCTTGTTTCGTGCGCATGTTAAACAGGTTGAAACATATTTCCTCATGTCCTTCCTCAATTAGGCCACCAAAAGAAACAAAGTAGTAAGTTTGTGTTTTTGCAACTCCAGGATGTCCTGTCAGTTTAGAATCATGGACACTTTTGAGGACTTCAAGGCGAGAAGATTCAGGTACATATATTTTGTGTTTCTGCATCCAAAACCCCTCTTTGAATGAAAGATCGACGTCTTCCGAAGGATGGTTAAGGAAAGAGTCCTCTTGATATCCATCTTTAATTCTATTACATTGTCCTCTAGAGTGCAATATTCCCAAAAAATTTTTAGGGCCTAGAATTGTATCGTCATTACTAGACCTCTCTGAGGTTCCGAACACATCCTGGACAGGGCGTCAGCCTTGCCATTTCTTGAACCAGGCGGTAAGAAATTATAAAAATTGAATCTTGAGAAAAATAAGGGCCCATCGTGCTTGTCTTGCAGACAATCTTTTTGCTGTTCGGAGGAATCAAGATTCTTGTGGTCCGTGAGGACAGTCACAGGGTGATTGGCACCTTCCAAAAGATGTCTCCATTCGGAGAAGGCAACTTTAATGGCTAACAGTTCTTTATTACCGATGTCGTAGTTCTTTTCTGCAGATGACATGGTGTGGGAAAGAAACGCACATGGGTGAAGTTGCATTTTGTCCCCAACTCGCTGAGACAGAATGGCTCCCACTGCAGAGTCCGAGGCGTCCACTTCGACAGTAAATGGCAATTCAGGATTTGGGTGTACTAACAATGGAGCAGACGTAAAAAGAGTTTTCAATTTGTCAAAAGCCTCCTGTGCCTCCGGAGACCAGAAAAATGCTTTGGTCTTTTTTGTTAGTGTAATATTGGTAGTATGATCCGTGAAAAGTTCTTTATAAATTTTCGGTAAAAATTTGCAAATCCTATGAAACGCTGGACGTCTTTTAAATTCTTGGAACAGGTCAGTCCACTACAGCATTGATTTTGCCGGGATCCATGCTCAGACCTTCTGGGGAGATGATATATCCCAGAAATTGGATACTGGTTTGTTCAAACTCACATTTTTCAAGTTTAATGTAAAGATGGTTCTCCCTGTAGTCGTTCCAAGACTAACTGGACGTGCCTGCGATGCTCTTCCAAGGTGTCTGAAATATAAGAATGTCATCGAGATAAGCCACAACGAATTGGTCCAAGAAATCTCGAAATACATCATTAATAAAATGTTGAAAGGTGGCTGGGGCATTGCTAAGACCAAAGGTCATAACCAGAGATTCAAAATGTCCATATCTCGTTCTGAAGGCGGTCTTCCACTCATCTCCTGGGCGAATCCGTATGAGGTTGTAAGCCCCTCTAAGATCCAGCTTCGTAAAGATTTTCGCAGAACGGAGTCTCTCAAATAGTTCAGGAATCAAGGGTAGAGGGTAGCGATTCTTGACAGTGATATTATTCATCTCTCTGTAGTCAATACATGGCCGCCAGAGTGGAGTCTTTCTTTTCAACAAAGAACAGGGGTGCCCCAGCTGGAGATGTGGAAGGTCGAATAAAGCCTTTCTCTAAATTTCATCCAGGAACTTTCTTAATACCTTCAATTCAGGTTCGGAAAGATTGTAAATCCGTCCAAATGAATGGTTGCTCCTGGCAGCAATTCAATGGGACGGTCGTAAGGACGGTGAGGAGGTAATTGATCTGCTTTCTTCTTACTGCAGACATCAGAGAACTGCTGATATTTGAGGTGGTAGTTTCTCTTCCTTCTCATGCGAAATCTCAGAGATTTGGACTTGTTGGAGAACAGGGGGTTCCTTATGACAATTATTCTTACAGTAGTCAGATGGAAAGGTGTGGTCCTTGATGCCCAGTTGATAGAAGGGTTATGGACTGAAAACCAGGGGATCCCTAGAATAACCGGAAATTTCGGAGATGAAATAAGGTGGAAACTGACAGCTTCATGATGATCCGGTTCGATACAAATCTCCAGTTCGATTGTCTCATGCGTGACAGGTCCAGAAGACAAGGGTGATCCATCCACAGTTTCCATTTCAATTTGTGTGGATTTGGTCCTACTGGAAATATTATTATCACGTGTAAATTTTAAGTCCATAAAATTTCTCCTGCTCCCGAATCCAACAGGCAGAGCATTGTATTTTTTGGGTGCCCATTACAACCTGAATGGGGATTACAAAATGAGATGATGTAGTATGCATTTTGTCTATTTCTGGCGTTACTGATGAGATAGTCTGCAAGATGGAATCCGACTGCTGAGAAAGGTCCATATTGCTGGCAGACCTGTTGCTGGTAAAGGCTATAGTCCTTTTGTTAGGACAGTTGATGGCATAGTGTCAGGGTCCCCACAATAGAGGCAGAGATGTTCTGCACGTCGCCTCTCCTTCTCCTGTGCAGAGAGTGGTCTTCGGATGACGTCGATCTGCATCGGTTTCAGACACACCTTGCGTCTTTTCTTGGTGGTCCGATGCTGAAAATGAGAAGCCAGGGCTATTCCCAAGTGCTTGCAGTCTCTCCTTTCTCCTTTCAGTAAGTCTCTGGTCAATCCGGATACATAGTTGAATAAAGTCCTCCAACTGGTCAGGGGTCTCAACCCTGGCAAGCTCGTCTTTCACTGGTTCTGATAACCCTCGTCGAAATTGACTTCTCTGGGCCGCTGGATTCCAGGTGGTGTCGGCCACCCAGCGACGGAACTCCGATGTATATTCCGCAACAGAGCGACGTCCTTGGCGCAAATATGTAATTTGGTTTCTGCTGTTGCACAGCGGTTTGGGTCATCAAAAACTTGATTCATAGCTGCGATGAAAAGCTTCCAGGTCATTAAGGAGGGCATAGTCCTTTTCTACATAAGGTGAAGCCCAAGCAAGAGCTTCATCCGTCAGGAGATTTATCATGAAAAAAACTTTCTCCTTCACTGGTAAAGGGAGCAGGTTGCATCTGGAAGTATATGCGGCATGATTGAGGAATCCTCGGTACTGCTTGCAATCCCCACTGAACTTTGCAGGCAGCGGCAACCGCGCGTTTGATTCGGACCCTGAATTGCGCACATCCAGAAGTTGTTTTTGTAGCTCAATTACTTCCTGTTGTATCGCCGTGAAATCAGTTTGTAACTTGGCATATTTTCCTTGAGAGTCAGTACAAAAACTTTGAAGCTCCGTAACTTGCCGCCTCAGGGTGTTCACAGAGGACTCCATTTTGGCGCGAGATTATTCTGTCAAGATCCCTTCTGGGTTGGAGCCGATGTTACTGCAAACACTAGGGGAAGCAGAGGCAGGTAGCGTAGTCAGAAGGCAGGCGGAGTAGGTACACAGGAAAGCAGTGTTTGTAGCAATGGATCAGGCGGATAATGTAGTCAGGTGCAGCCGGAGGTCGGTACACAGGAAAGGCAGTTCGGTAACAGAGGAGCAGGCAGATAACGTAGTCAGGTGGCAGCCGGAGGTCGGTACACAGGAGAGCAATGTTTGTAGCAATGGATCAGGCGGAGAGCGTAGTCAGAAGGCAGGCCGAGGTTGGTTCACAGGAGAGCAGTGTTTGTAGCAATGGATCAGCAGGAAACGCTTGACTAAGGCTTGGAGCTCAATAATCTCGCAAAGACACACCCACAGGCCAGGTTTATATAGGGTGTGTAGTTGGCAATCAAGGCCCAATCAAGAGAGCACTAGGTGTAGCCAATCAGGAAGAACAGTCAATGGTATCTGGGTTCAGCAAGGAACTTTGCAGCCAGCAGAATAGCTCAGATGGTAGAGCTGCTGGCCAGTGGACAAGAGGTACTGGGTTCGACTCCTGACAGACTCTCGCTACAGGAAACTACAGTAGATGGATACAAGTACACACTGAAAGTAGAGTGATTGCTGAATTTTGGGAATTCCTAATCACGGTAAAACCTTCTGGTAGAATTCTTAGAGGCGATGCTGACCCTCAATTACTTCATCTGTGGAGACAGCGAAAACAGTTCTTTGTGAAGAAAGGGTTGCTGTATCCCAGTAACGTCGATCCCATCACCGTTATTCGTCTCCATAAAATTGTGATGCCAAGGAGAGATGTAGACATGGTCCTCACTGCCTATCATGATCAGTCTGGTCACTTTGGAGTGCAAAAGACAGAAGCCACAGGCCGTAGGCGATTCTATTGGGATTGGCATGAGAGGAGACATTGAAAATGGTGCCAGGAATGTCACACGTCTGTGACTAGTAGAACTGTGAAAGCTGATCAGAAAGCATCAATGCATCCAATTGTGAGTCGACGTCCATTAGAAATGGTAGCCATTGATCATCTGAAGGTAGAGCCCAGCAGGACATGCCATAGCAACGTCTTAACCATCATCGATCAGTTCACCAAATTTGTAGTGGCTGTCCCTGTGAAGGATTTAACTGCCCAGACTCCACAGCGGTGGAGCAGAGAGAGGTAAGAATTGCAAGTGCTGGGGCCCTGAACAAGCAGGGGGGCCCACTCATGGGAGTCGATACTGGCACAGGGCCCCTCATAGTACGCCGCTGTGTCTGACGGCAAGTGGGCCCCCCACCGTCAGAGACACTTTTTTGTACTATGAGGGGCCCTGTGCCAGAGCGTTGTCCAACAGTGGGCCCCCCCACCTGCTCAAGGCACCGGCACTTGCCGGGTGCGCCAGGTGGTGACCCCAGCCCTGGGGGTGACAGCCCAGATAGGGATGTGGCAAAAAATGGAATATGTTGAGGTGTAGGCTGGATATTCAGCAGCTGCAAATGGAGGAATTGGAGAAGTCAGAGGAAGAGGAGGACAAAGCGAGCCATTTTGCTGGCAACCTATGTGTCATCATGGGAAGGTGGGACAAAATCCTTTGAAACCCATGCATGGTTCATTTTAATGAAAGTTAGAGCATCAATATTTTGTGTCGACAGATGGGTCCTTCTTTCTGTCAGGATTGATCCAGCAGCACTGAAGACTCTTTCTGATAGCACACTACCAGCAGGGCAAGCGAGCTCCTGTAAGGCATATTGAGCTAATTCAGGCCAGGTGTCCAGTTTACAGGTCCAATAGTCAAAGGGGAATGACCTGTGAGGGAGAACATCGATAGGGGAGGAAAAGTAATTTTTAACCATAGTTGACAACTGCTGTCTCCTGTCTGTTGCAATAGATTCAGTATTACCAGGCGTGTGAGCGGTACTCGAGAAATCAGTCCACAACATGGTCATGAAACCCCTGTCTCCAACGCCAATTCAGCTGTGTGCACCACAAACACCTCTTCCTTTGGTCCAGTACGGCTCGTGGTAGAACCTGCACCGCTGCTTTGTGCTGGGAATGCCTCTAACAAATGGTTTACCAGAGTTGCTTCTTTGTTCACCAATGTTAGCTCTAGGTTCTCTTGTGGCATGATGTTCTTTAATTTGCCTTTATAGCCTGTATCGAGGATACTGGCCAACCAGTAGTCGTCATCCTTCATAATATTGGCAATGCGGGGGTCCCTTTTAAGCAAGGCATAATCACACATGTGGGCCAATGTTCCAGGTGTCAATGATGCACTGCCAGTGGTGGGTGGAGGAGCACTTTCTGCCAAATCCACATCCTTCCAGTCACGCACAAACTCTGTACCTGACCTTGGCAAGCCAACATTTTCTCTTGCCCCTGAGAAGCATCCTCCTCCCAAAAATAATCATACCTCTCATCCTCCTCCTCTTCTTCCTCTACTTCCTCGTCCACCTCGTCCAGGACAGTTCCCTGAGCAGACAATGGCTGATTGTCATCAAGGATTCCATCCTCCTCTTCCCTCTGCTGCAGAAGACTGATCCTTAATGTGTGTCAAAGTGCATGGTGTTTAAATGTCTAAGCATGCAACTGGTATTCAAATTTCGAAGATTTTTCCCTATGCTAAAGGTCCTTCCGCACGTCTTACAGATAACCTTTGCCTCATCAATAGGATTTTGGTCAAAAAAGTGCCACACTGGACTCTTCCTACTACGGTATCAATTTTCATGGCTTGCACGCTGTGCAAATTTGACTGTCTGGCCAAGCTGTCTGCAACTCTTTGTTTTTTTAACACCTTTTTGGACTGCTACGGCCTGCCAGATAACCCCAGCTGCGATGTCGATACCTGCTGTGGATCCTGCTTCTCTTCTGAACTCTTCCCACACTGGATGCCAATCCGGGTCAACAACTGGGTCATCCATCACCTCCTCTTCAATTTCATCTGCACCTTCCTCTGTGTCACCGTGTAAGGTGGTATAGTATGCAGGAAAGGGCACCTGAGTTTCATCAGGGTCACATTCTGGCTAGGGGACTGTGAGGCAATGTAGTGCTCTAGTTGAATGTACCAGCAGAATCATATAGCAGTGGCTGTGCATCAGTGCACTCCATGTCAGATTCATCTTGGACTGGGAATTCAGGATTTGATTGATAACCCAGGCATGGTATGTGAAAATAGCTCCATGGAGTAATCTGAAGTGTGGCCTGCCGCATCCTTCACTTTTGGTGGGGGTGAAGGACACAAGTAAAGTGGTTGTTCCTGACCAGAAGCCTGCACTGACGACTGAGTGTTTGGAGTTATTGAAACTTCAGAAGAGGAGGCGATACAATGGAGCTGTTTCGCAATGAAAGCCAAAACCTGTTCCTGATGCTCCGGCTTTAAAAGCTGTTTACGTACTCCCAGAAAAGGAGCCTTACAGACCTCATGGAGCCAGACGATGACGCAGCCTCAACACCTCCTGTCTTAGGTGCTATTGTGCTTTTGGCACTACCAGCAGATGCACCACCACCACCTTCGGTACAGGTGGCCCCACATGGCCACCGCCGCGGCCTCTTCCACCATACTTTCTTATGTTTGTGAAATTGTACCAAAAATACCAGCAGATATATGGTACTGTATCAGAAGCATACAGCTGTGTACAGTGAAGATGAAAAATTCTAATCTCCGTATATACTTGAGGAGTATCAGACACAGACTCTCACAGGCTCAGTATGGATTACACCAGAATATAAAAAGCAAAAAAGTGTACTGTATCAGAAGCGTACAGCTGTATACAGTGTTGGGGTAATTTTAAATCTCCGTATATATTTCAGGAGTAACACACAGACGCTCAAAGGCTCAATATGGAGTAGAACAGAATATGAAAAGAATAAAAAGTGTACTGTATCAGTAGCATACAGCTGTATACAGTGTTGGGGTAATTTAAAATCTCTGTATATAATTCAGGAGTAACGCACAGACGCTTACAGGCTCAGTATGGAATAGACCAAAATATGTAAAGCAGAAAAAGTGAACGGTATCAGTAGCGTACAGCTGTATACAGTTTTGGGGTAATTTAAAATCTCCGTATATATTTCAGGAGTAACACACACGCTCACAGGCTCAGTATGGATTACACCAGAATATGAAAAGCAGAAAAAGTGTACTGTATCATTAGCATACAGCTGTATACAGTGTTGGGGTAATTTTAAATCTCCGTATATATTTCAGGAGTAACACACAGACTCTCACAGGCTCAGTATGGATTATACCAGAATATAAAAAGCAAAAAAGTGTACTGTATCAGAAGCGTACAGCTGTATACAGTGTTGGGGTAATTTTAAATCTCCGTATATATTTCAGGAGTAACACACAGACTCTCACAGGCTCAGTATGGATTATACCAGAATATAAAAAGCAAAAAAGTGTACTGTATCAGTAGCGTACAGCTGTATACAGTTTTGGGGTAATTTTAAATCTCCGTATATATTTCAGGAGTAACACACAGACTCTCACAGGCTCAGTATGGATTATACCAGAATATAAAAAGCAAAAAGTGTACTGTATCAGAAGCGTACAGCTGTATACAGTGTTGGGTAATTTTAAATCTCCGTACATATTTCAGGAGTAACACACAGACTCTTTTAGGCTCAGTATGGATTATACCAGAATATAAAAAGCAAAAAAGTGTACTGTATCAGTAGCGTACAGCTGTATAGTTTTGGGGTAATTTTAAATCTCCGTATATATTTCAGGAGTAACACACAGACTCTCACAGGCTCAGTATGGAGTAGACCAGAAAATGAATAGCAGAAAAGTGTAATGTATCAGTAGCGTACAGCTGTATACAGTGTTGGGGTAATTTTAAATCTCCGTATATATTTCAGGAGTAACACACACGCTCACAGGCTCAGTATGGTTTACACAAGAATATGAAAAGCAGAAAAAGTGTACTATATCATTAGCGTACAGCTGTATACAGTGTTGGGGTAATTTTAAATCTCCGTATATATTTCAGGAGTAACACACAGACTCTCACAGGTTCAGTATGGAGTAGACCAGAAAATGAATAGCAGAAAAAGTGTACTGTATCAGTAGCGTACAGCCATAAACAGTGTTGGGGTAATTTTAAATCTCCGTATATATATCAGGAGTAACACACACGCTCACAGGCTCAGTATGGATTACACCAGAATATGAAAAGCATAAAAAGTGTACTGTATCAGTAGAGTACAGCTGTATAACGTGTTGGGTAATTTTAAATCTCGTTATATATTTCAGCAGTAACACACATGCTCACAGGCTCAGTATGGAGTAGACCAGAAAATGAATAGCAGAAAAAGTGTACTGTATCGGTAGCATACAGCTGTATACAGTGTTGGGGTAATTTAAAATCTCCGTATATAATTCAGAAGTAACACACATGCTCACAGGCTGAGTATGGATTACACCAGAATATGAAAAGCAGAAAAAGTGTACTGTATCAGTAGCATACAGCTGTATACAGTGTTGGGGTCATTTTAAATCTCCTTATATATTTCAGGAGTAACACACACGCTCACAGGCTTAGTATGGATTACACCAGAATATGAATAGCAGAAAAAGTGTACTGTATCAGTAGCATACAGCTGTATACAGTGTTGGGGTCATTTTAAATCTCCGTATATATTTCAGGAGTAACACACAGACGCTCAAGCTCAGTATGGAGTAACCAGAATATGAAAAGCAGAAAAGTGTACTGTATCAGTAGCGTACAGCTGTATACAGTGTTGGGTAATTTTAAATTCTTGTATATATTTCAGGAGTAACACACACGCTCACAGGCTCAGTATGGATTACACAGAATATGAAAGCAGAAAAAGTGTACTGTATCATTAGCGTACACTGTATACAGTGTTGGGGTAATTTTAAATCTCCGTATATATTCAGGAGTAACACACAGACTCTCACAGGCTCAGTATGGAGTAGACCAAAAATGAATAGCAAAAAAGTGTACTGTATCAGTAGCTACAGTGTATAGTGTTGGGTATTTAAATCTCCTATATATTCAGGAGTAACACACATGCTCACAGGCTAGTATGGATTACACCAGAATATGAAAAGCAGAAAAGTGTACTGTATCATAGCGTACAGCTGTATACAGTGTTGGGTAATTTTAATCTTCGTATATATTTCAGAGTAACACACAGCTCACAGGCTCAGTATGGAGTAACCAGAATATGAAAGCAGAAAAAGTGTACTGTATCAGTAGCGTACAGCGTATACAGTGTTGGGGTAATTTAAATCTCCGTATATATTTCAGGAGTAACACACAGACTCTCACAGGCTCAGTATGGATTACACCAGAATATGAAAAGCATAAAAAGTGTACTGTATCATTAGCGTACAGCTGTATACCGTGTTGGGGTAATTTTAAATCTCCTTATATATTTCAGGAGTAACACACAGCTCACAGGCTCAGTATGGAGTAACAGAATATGAAAAGCAAAAAAGTGTACTGTATCATTAGCGTAAGCTGTATACAGTGTTGGGGTAATTTTAATCTCTGTATATATTTCAGGAGTAACACACGACCTCATAGGCTCAGTATGGATAACCAGAATATGAAAGCAGAAAAAGTGTACTGTATCAGTTGGTACAGCTGTATACAGTGTTGGGGTAATTTAAATCTCTGTATATATTTCAGGAGTAACACACAGCTCACAGGTCAGTATGGATTACACCAGAATATGAAAAGCAGAAAAAGTGTACTGTATCATTAGCGTACAGCTGTATACAGTGTTGGGGTAATTTTAAATCTCCGTATATATTTCAGGAGTAACACACAACGCTCACAGCTCAGTATGGAGTAACCAGAATATGAAAAGCATAAAAAGTGTACTGTATCAGTAGCGTACAGCTGTATACCGTGTTGGGGTAATTTTAAATCTCCTTATATATTTCAGGAGTAACACACATGCTCACAGGCTCAGTATGGATTACACCAGATATGAAAAGCAGAAAAAGTGTACTGTATCATAGCGTACAGCTGTATAAGTGTTGGGGTAATTTTAAATCTCGTATATATTTCAGGAGTAACACACAATGCTCACAGGCTCAGTATGGAGTAGACCAGAATATGAAAAGCAGAAAAAGTGTACTGTATCAGTAGCTACAGCTGTATACAGTGTTGGGGTAATTTTAAATCTCGTATATATTTCAGGAGTAACACACACGCTCACAGCTCAGTATGGATTACCAGAATATGAAAAGCAGAAAAAGTGTACTGTATCAGTAGCTACAGCTGTATACAGTGTTGGGGTAATTTAAATCTCCGTATATATTTCGGAGTAACACACACTCATAGTCAGTATGGATTAGACCATGATACCAGCCAATACACGGTAGTGTGAGAAGCATACAGCTCTATACGGTGTGAGAAAAAATGAACGCTCGGTAACTGCAGATAAAAAGATTAACTGTCTCTTTATGAGGTTATAACTCTGGAACGCTTCAACGGATCTTCGCGATTCTGAGATTGTTTTCTCGTGACATATTGTACTTCACGTTAGAAGTAAAATTTCTTTGATATATCTTGCGTTTATTTTTGAAAAAAACGCAAATATGGCGAAAATTTTTAAAATTTTGCAATTTTCAAACTTTGAATTTTTTTTCCCTTAAAACAGAGAAATATATCACACAAAATAGTTAAGAAATAACATTTCCCACATGTCTACTTTACATCAGCACAATTTTGGAACCAAAATTTTTTTTTGTTAGGAAGTTATAAGGGTTAAAAGTTGACCAGCGATTTCTCATTTTTACAACAAAATTTACAAAGCCATTTTTTTTAGGGACCACCTCACATTTGAAGTCACTTTGAGGGGTCTACATAGCAGAAAATACCCAAAAGTGACACCATTCTAAAAACTGCATCCCTCAAGGTACTCAAAACCACATTCAAGAAGATTATTAACCCTTCAGGTGCTTCACAGGAACTAAAGCAACGTGGAAGGAAAAAATGAATATTTAACTTTTTAGCCACAAGAATGATCTTTTACAAACTTTTTTTTTATTTTCACAAGGGTAAAAGGAGAAAATGGACAGATAAGGTTGTTGTGCAATTTCTCCTGAGTACGCCAATACCCAATATGTGGGGGAAAACCACTGTTTGGGCACACGGCAGAGCTCGTAAGGGAAGGAGCGCCGTTTGACTTTTTCAAACTAAAATTGGCGGGAATTGAGATTGGACGCCATGTCGTGTTTGGAGAGCCCTGATGCGCCTAAACAGTGGAAACCCCCACAAGTGACACCATTTTGGAAACTAGACCCCCTAAGGTACTTATCTAGATCTGTTGTGAGCACTTTGAACCCCCAAGTGTTTCACAAAAGCTTATAATGCCTGGGTGTGAAAAAAAAAAAAAAAACAATTTTCCACAAAAATGATTTTTTAGTCCCAAATTTTTGAATTTTCCCAAGGAAATTGGACCCCAAAAGTTGTTGTCCAATTTGTCCTGAGTACGCTGATACCCCATATGTGGGGGGGGAACTGTTTGGGTGCACGGCAGGGCTTGGAAAGGAAGTAGCAACGTTTTGGAATGCAGACGTTGATGGGGGTCATGTTCCGTTTGCAGTGCCCCAGATGAGCCTAAACAGTGGAAACCCCCACAAGTGACCCCATTTTGGAAACTAGACCCCCTAAGGAACTTATCTAGATCTTTGGTGAGCACTTTGAACCCCCAAGTGCTTCACACAAGTTTATAATGCCCGGGCATGAAAATAAAAAATCCTATTTTTTTCCCACAAAAATTATCTTTTAGTCACTAATTTTTTATTTTCCCAATGGTAACAGGAGAAATTGGACCACATAAGTTGTTGTCCAATTTGTCCTGAGTACGCTGATACCTCATATGTGGGGGAGAACCACTGTTTGGGCGCACGGCAGAGCTCGGAATCGAAGGAGCACCATTTGACTTTTTCCAACCAAAATTGGCTGGAATTGAGATTGGATGCCATGTTGCATTTGGAGAGCCCTGATGTGCCTAAACAGTGGAAACCCATTTGGGAAACTAGACCCCCTAAGGAACATTTCTAGATCTTTGGTGAGCAATTTGAACCCCCAAGTGCTTCACACAAGTTTATAACGTAGAGCCGTAAAATTTAAAATCATATTTTTTCCACAAAAATGATCTTTTCACCCCAATTTTTATTTTTCCAAGGTCAACAAGACTCCAAAAGTTATTGTGCAATTTGTCCTGAGTGCGCTGATACCCCATATGTGGGGGTAAACCACTGTTTGGGTGCATGGCAGAGTTTGGAAGGGAAGGAGCGCCGTCTGACTTTTTCAACGCAGAATTGGCTGGACGCCATGTCGTGTTTGGAGAGCTCCTGATCTGCCTAAACAGTGGAAACCCCCATAAATGACACCATTTTGGAAACTAGACCCCTCAAGGAACTTATCTAGATGTGTGGTGAGAACTTTTAACCCCAGGTGTTTCACTAAAGTTTATAACGTACAGCCGTAAAATAAAAAATCTTTTAACAGAAGAAATTGGAACCCAAAAGTTGTTGTCCAATTTGTCCTGAGTACGCTGATACCCAATATGTGGGAGAAAACTACTGTATGGGCGCACGTCAGGGCTCGGAAGGGAAGTAGTGACGTTTTGGATTGCAGACTTTGATGGAATGGTCTGGGGGCGTCATGTCACATTTGGAGAGCCCCTGATGCACCTATACAGTGGAAACCCCCCACAAATGACCCCATTTTGGCAAATAGACCCCACAAGGAACTTATCTAGATGTGTGGTGAGCACTTTGAACCCCGAAGTGCTTCACAGAAGTTTATAACGTACAGCCGTAAAAATAAAAAATCTTTTTTTTTTTACAAAAATGATTTTTTCGCCCCCATTATTTTATTTTCACAAGGGTAACAGGAGAAATTGGACCCCAAAAGTTGTTGTCCAATTTGTCCTGAGTACGCTGATACCCAATATGTGGGAGAAAACTACTGTATGGGCGTACGTCAGGGCTCGGAAGGGAAGTAGTGACGTTTTGGATTGCAGACTTTGATGGAATGGTCTGGGGGCGTCATGTCGCCTTTGGAGAGCCCCTGATGCGCCTAAACAGTGGAAACCCCCCACAAGTGATCCATTTTGGAAAATAGACCCCACAAGGAACTTGTCTAGATGTGTGGTGAGCACTTTGAACCCCGAAGTGCTTCACAGAAGTTTATAACGCACAGCCGTAAAAATAAAAAATCTCTTTTTTTTTTTTTGCAAAAATGATTTTTTTGCCCCAATATTTTATTTTTACAAGGGTAACAGGAGAAATTGGATGCCAAAAGTTGTTGTCCAATTTGTCCTGAGTACGCTGATATCCAATATGTGGGAGAAAACTACTGTATGGGTACACGTTGGGGCTCGGAAGGGAAGTAGTGACGTTTTGGATTGCAGACTTTGATGGAATGGTCTGGGGGCGTCATGTCGCATTTGGAGAGCCCCTGATGCGCCTAAACAGTGGAAATCCCCAACAAGTGACACCATTTTGGAAAATAGACCCCACAAGGAACTTATCTAGATTTGTGGTGAGCGCTATGAAGCCCCAAGTGCTTCACAGAAGTTTATAATGTACAGCCATAAAAACAAAAAAAAATTATTTTTTTTGTACAAAAATGATATTTTCGCCCCAGTTTTTTATTTTCCCAAGGGTAACAGAAGAAATAGGACAAATTGCACAATAACTCTTGGGGTCCAGAGTACGCTGATACCCCATATGTGGGGATAAACTACTGTTTGGACGCATGGCAGAGCTGAGAAGTGAAGGAGCACCGTTTGACTTTTTCAACGCAGAATTGGCTGGAATTTAGATCAGACGCCATGTCACATTTGGAGAGCCCCTGATGTGCCTAAACAGCGGAAACCCCCCAATTCTAACTCCAACCCTAACCCCAACACACCCCTAACCCTAGTCCCAACCCTAACCACAAACCTAACCCTAACACACCCCTAATCCCAACCCTAACCCTAATCCTAACTTTAGCGCCAACCCTAACCCTAACTTTAGCCGCAACCCTAACCCTAACCCTAATGGGAAAATGGAAATAAATACTTTTTTTTAATTTTATTATTTTTCCCTTACTAAGGGGGTGATAAAGGGGGTTTGATTTACTATTTATAGCGGGTTTTTATGATTGGCAGCTGTCACGCTAAAAGATGCCTTTTATTGCAAAAATAGTTTTTGCATCATCACATTTTGAGAGCTATAATTTTTGCATATTTTGGCCCACAGAGTCATGTGAGGTCTTATTTTTTGCGGGACGAGTTGACGTTTTTATTGGTACCATTTTTGAGCACGTCACATTTTTTGATCGCTTTTTATTTCGATTTTTGGGAGGTTAGAATGAACAAAAATCAGCAATTCATGAATTTCTTTTGGGGGAGGCGTTTATACCGTTCCGCGTGTGGTAAAATTGATAAAGCAGTTTTATTCTTCGGGTCAGTACGATTATGGCGATACCTCATTTATATCATTTTTTCATGTTTTGGCGCTTTTATAGAATAAAAACAATTTTATATAAAAAATAATTATTTTTGCATCGCTTTATTCTGCGAGCTATAACTTTTTTATTTTTTCGCTTATGATGCTGTATTATGGCTCGTTTTTTGTGGGACAAGATGACGTTTTCAGCAGTACCATGTTTTTTTATATCGGTCTTTTTGATCGTGTGTTATTCCACTTTTTGTTCGCGGTATGATGATAAAGCATTGATTTTTTGCTTCGTTTTTTTTTTTTTTTTTTAAGGGGTTCACTAAAGGGGTTAACTAGTGAGACAATTTTATAGGGGGGGTCGTTACGGACGCGGCGATACCAAATATGTGTACTTTTATTGCTTTGTTTTTTTTATTTACAGGAAGAATGAATTTATTGGGGAATATATATATTTTTTTTATTTATTTTGGATTTTTTTTAAAACATGTTTATTTTTATTTTTTTTTAACTTTTTTACTTTGTCCCAGGGTGGGACATCACTGTTTTTATCAGATCGCTGGTGTGACAGTGTGCACAGCACTCTGTCACACCAGCGATCGCTCAGGCAGTGCAGCAGGCTTCTCAGTGCCTGCTCTCGGCAGGCACTGAGGTAGCCGCCTCCCTCCAGGACCCCGGCGCCATCTTGGATCCGGGTCCTGGGAGGGAGGAAGCCCTCAGAACAGCGCGATCACATCGCGCTGCTCTGAGGGTCTCAGGGGGGCGCGCATGGAGCCCCCACCCTGCGCGATCCTCCCCTGTGCCCCCAGTACACCGCGATCATGTTTGATCGCGGTGTGCAAGGGGTTAATGTGCCGGGAGCGGTCCGTGACCGCTCCTGACACACAGTCATGGGTGTCAGCTGTGATATTCAGCTGACACCCGGCCGCGATTGGCTGCGCTCCCCCCGGGAGCGCGTCCGATCGCACGAGACGTACTATCCGTCCCCGGTCATACGGGCCCAGGTACCATGGACGGGATAGTACGTCCGATGGCAGTAAGGGGTTAAAAGTATTAGTGCTGCATAGGTGCTGTGTTAAAAAGCACTCTGCACAGCAGTGTGCACACAGCAATACAGCTAGCAGGCAGCCTAATAATCAGCTCTGCTGCTGCACACAAGAAATTCCTCCCCTTTCACTGGCAGGCAGCCTGATAATCAGCTCTGCTGCTGCACACAATAAATTCCTCTCCTGTCACTGGCAGGCAGCCTAATAATCAGCTCTGCTGCTGCACACAAGCAATTCCTCCCCTGTCACTGGCAGGCAGCCTAAGAACCAGCGCTGCTGCACACAACAAAATCGTCCCCTGTCCCTGCACACTAACTGAACATCTAATCGCTATCAGTACAAGCACAGAATTATTTTTTTTTCCTGCTTAACGCTCTCCCTACTGAGAAACAGTGGCAGCAACCTCTCCCTACGCTAAGATCGGCAGAAGTAAAATGGCTGTCTGTGGTTAGGGCTTTTATAGGCACTGTGACCCCACACAAAGCAAGCCAATGACTGCAATGCCCTTCTCTAAGATGGTGGTGGTTGCTGCCCATGTCATCGCGTTGCCCACAGTGTGCGTCCTTGCTCATTGGCTGAGAAAAGGCTCTTTAAGCATTATGGGAAAACCGACTTTGGAGCTCGGGTGGCCGAACGCATGGCCAATCTCACGCTATGGTTGGGTTTCGCTCGGCGAAACCCGACTTTGGCGAAAGTCGGTCTTTTTTTAATCTGACCGACCTGTTTTGCTCAACTCTAGTGAAAACCTTTATCCAGTAGTGGGTGCACCAAATCCCACACAATTTTCCCACTCACTCCCAGGACAGGGGGATATTCAGGGTGTTCAATCCTGGTGCCCTTTCCTTCGTAAACTCTATACCTGTGAGTGTACCCTGAGGTACTCTCACACAGTTAGAAAAGTTTAATTCCATACCTGGCCCTCTTGCTGGGCAGGTACTGACGGAATTTTAGCTTTCTCTTAAAATGCAAACTTTTTGTTGAAGTACTCGATGATCAGCCGAACTTTGAACAGACAGTCAAAGTTAGGGTCATCTCGTGGGGGAAACAGTGCATTATCGATATAATGCAGGAATTTGTGGATGGCCTCAAAACGAGTCGGGGCCATGACTATTCGGAACACTGGAGTGTTGTATAAAACATCAAGACTCCAATATTGCCAAAGTTCTGGCTTCTTCAGGAACCCCATGTGAAGGACCAGGCCCCAAAACTGCATCATTTCAACTGCGTCTACAAAAGACCAGTTAGAAAATGATGAACTGGGGTTTTGTGCCAAAAATTGATGAACATATAAATTAGTTTGGCCCTCCATGTGGTTAAAAATATCCTCAGAAAAAAAAGACTTAAAAAGTCTATTTCTGTGAGGCGGTGGTGTCAAATTTGTTTCCTGATTCTGCCACAAAATGAGGAGTCATTGGCTCAAAATTTTCGAAGAGCGATGTCCTTACGGGGTCCGAAGTGGGGTGCTCTGGTTCATCTTCATCTTTTGGAATGGTGGGCGCTGCCTCATCTTCTGTCCTGAGACATCTGTGTGGCGGTTCTGCAGGACCTGAGGATTAAGATGAGGAGGAGGAAGAGGAAGAGGATGAGGATGAAGAATCTGAAAATAAAAAATGTGGGATCCTCTCCCTCGCTATCAGTGTCGGAGGCAAGGAAAGCATATGCCTCCTCGAGCGAATAGCGCTGTTGGGATGAACATTACAGGCAGGACTTTTTTTTTATAAATATGACGCTTATGTCAAGGAATTTATTTTTAATTGTTTGTGTGTGTGGGTGATAGTGTTTGGTGTAAACTTTTGTCTGAAAAGAAAAAGCTAAAAGAAAAAAAGAACCAGGGAGAAAAAAATGCCTGTGAAAATAAAAGTGTCTAAAACAACAGGCACAAGCTCTGATCAATGAACTGCGTCACTTATCAAAGTTCGGTGGCTACTGGATGTGCGCATGGGGGTGGCGCAAGGGAGGTGAGAAAGAAAAATGGAAAACAAGAGGCACAAGCTCTAATAAGTGAACTGCATCACTTATCAAAGTTTGGCGGCTGCTGGATGTGCGCAAGGAGGTGGCGCAAAGGGGGATGAGAAAGAAAAGCGAGCTCAAGTGTTGATCGGTGAACTGCGTCACCAATCAACGCTCGGCGGCTGCTAAATGTGCACACAGAGGCGGCGCAAAGGGTGATTTGGAGGGGGTAAAAAGAGGGGGAAAGGGAAGGGGGAAGGTGGATGGGGGATTGGGGTGGATGAAGAGAGATCAGGCAGGGATCAGGGATCAAAACTCTTACGGTTGTAGTCTCTCGTCTTTCTTCTGTATTGTCCTTTTTCTTCTTTCTTTCTTCTTTTTTCAGAAGGGATTGTTGTGTCACAGGCCCAGCACAGCAGGAGATCCACTCTGTGAGTACCTGCAGAGCAGTCTCAGCCAAGTCACAGACAGGTCACAGAACAATCATACAGCTGATGATATCAATCACACGAATCAGAGCTGGCCCTGGTGACGCCAGTGTTGCTAGGCACTGGCCTAGGATCAGAGCTCACAGCTCCTATCCTAGACAGGTAACCGGCAGGGCACAGCGCGATCACACGACGGCTGTGCTCTGTGATTGGCGCAATTGACGATTACATTGATTGTGCCAATCAGCAGCTGCAGGCCATGTCTGGCCTTTCCTAGGCACTGTCCTAGGGTCGGTGCTCTTACAGCACCGATCCTAGGCGGCTCACCGGCAGTGAACAGTGCGGTAACATAGCGGCTATGCCCTTCAATTGACGGGATCGATGTGATTGTCGATTGCGCCAATCAGAGCAGTTTTCACCGTTGCCTGGCGTTGCCAGGCAGCAGCCTAGGATCGAGTACATCGGTACTCAATCCTAGGCTAAGACATCACTATTTCAGGCAATCTGATTGCCTGAAACAGTGAGAAAGGCTGCGATTGGCTGTTCAGAAATAAACAGTCTATCACAGCGATTGTGAGTGTGGGTGGGCGGGGACACCCCCGGGATGCCGACACCATCTTCCCCCAGGTAAGATGGCCCTGAAATTTTCATGCGATCACCACAACTTTGGTGGCAGTGTCTCATGAAAGATATGACGTACTATCCCGTCCATGGTCAGACAGGTCCAGTGCACATGGGACAGGATAGTACGTCTAATGTCAGAGAGGGGTTAAGGGAAAAAAAATTAGGGAAACATTTTTTCCTGCATAATGACTTGTATGTAAGACAAAATTTTAAAATGATTCTAAAAAGATTATAATTTAAGTAAAACCAAAAATTTTATTTTTATTACAAAATAGGAAATTTCAGTTTAATTTCGAAGAAAGCAAGAACTCCCAAAATGTGATGTAAGAGGTACTCAGATGCACCTGTGTTAGACAAAAAAGGAAAGCCTCTTACACATTTGCTCAAATTGTCATATTTTGGTACTTCTAGAGTCAAAAAGGATATGCACTTTGCGGGTTTTATACCAAGGAAATGTACTTCAATGAATAGACCAATGAATAGTCTATGGTGAGCAATATAATACACTAAGATTATTTTCTTCACCAATCTGCAAGTCAAAAATACTCAACGTGTGCATCACATTTCAGTTCTCATCCACTTTGCTGACTTCAGGTTTTGATTCTGATTTTGTCACAAATTTGAGCAGATAAAAATGCAATAAAAATGCACCAAATCTGCATGAATTAATTTTTAAACAAGTTTTTAGAGGGTTATATACCAACAAAATGTACTCCAGGAATAGTCTAGGATGAGGCAATATAATAACAAGTTTTTGAGACTTATATTCCACTGAAATCTAAAAGTGTAAAAGTCTATGGGTCAGCAATATAATACTGATAAATTTTTATAAAGTTTTTAGAGGTTTTTATAGCAACTAAATGTACCCAAGAACAGGGTTTAAAAAAATGTAATTAGATAATGGATAAACTCCGCGCTAAACCCAAGAGCACTTTGGGGGACGACAATAAATATAAAAAATTGTAGGAAAAATTTCAAGATGCTAAACTCACTGAAATTGCTGGGTTTAAAAGAGAGAAGAAATCCTGTGGATGATGTTCTCTCCAGATATATATAATGATGATGGAGAATATGCACAGGATCTGGATAGGACAAAAAAAAAATGGGGAATTGGGGGTTTGCGAAATTATATATCAAAAAAAAAACTGTAATTTTCTTGTACTTACAAAAGGGACATTAGTATTGCGTTGATGGCAGATTCAAATAATACTGAATTAAATGAATTATAGATCCAAAAATAGGTTCAAAATATATTCCTGCTCAAAGCGTTCCTAGGAAAAGGTTATTAAATAAAATTTTAAATGGATATAGGGGATGTAATAAAGATCACATTTGGACTACTATACTTACAGAGCGTTGATAAAAGTGCATGAGCAATATTTTCAGAAAAATTTTTTAAATGTACCCAAGTACAACTTTTACTGCGTGAATGGGGCAATAAAATACCAAAAAAGAATTTACCCAAGTTTTTAGAGGGTTTTATAGCAATGAAATGTACTTTAAAAATTTTCCTTAAAAATAAAATTTTAA
>JARQOD010009407.1:0-31537 GCA_033576555.1 Oophaga sylvatica
TACCTGGTGTCAGCCCCCGGCTCTAGAGCAACCCCATCAATCACCGACACATTTTCAAAAGGTCCCTTGTAGGGTAAATTTCGCATTTGAGCAGTCCCTAAATTTTCCCCAGACACCCCCAGCTCAGGAACCTCGGCCTCACTGGTCACCGGTTCATCCTCATCACCAGTTTGGACACACAAGGGGAACTCTTCCACCTCAGACTGTGATGGGGATTCATCAATGGTTGCGCTGGCCCCTGCCTGAGACACTGTGCACCCCTACCTTTTTGTCACAAATCCCAGAACAGGCTGAATTCCCGCTCGATTATCACGGGGTGCAGCAAGTCTCTGACAACCCCGACCTCATGAAACTCCGCTCCATGGCTCATTTTAATCAACACTTTGGCAACAGAGTAGACTTTGGCATCCCCATGGATAGAGCAGAGACCCTCATGCTTCCCTGGGATAAACTGGTGGGGAAGCTTGGCCCTTATCAGGGTCACCAGACTCCCAGAGTCCAAGAGTCCTGACACCAGTACTCCGTTTGTGGTTATGAGACATGACTGTGGCCCCTCTCCAGGCTTATAGTCCACATTGCAGGCTGGGTAGGCATAATAAGAGCAGCGCCTGCCTAGGCTACAATCCATCTGCTCGGAACACATAGGACAACGGGTCGCTATGTGTCCAGTACCATCACACGGCTAGAAGATCAGATCTTTAGCAGCAGCCTTTGGTAGCCCCTCAGCGGCTCCTGGTGACCTCGAACTGCCCCCAGTGGTGACTCTGTTACCCATCTTTTTGGACTCGGACTCCCGCTGGGTACCCCTTATGGAGATGTACCACCCGCTGACTTCCTTAGGGACCTCTCAGCCAACTGGTACCTTTCTACGAAGCCCACCAAGTCATCTGCATTCCCAGGATCTCCCTGGGCAACCCAGGTCTGCACCGGCCTGGGAGGGAGTGAATAAACCGGTCCATGACCACCCTCTCGACCATCTGTGCTCGAGTGGAGGACTCCAGCTGCAACCATTTCTGGACCAAATGCAACAAGCCAAACATTTGTGAGTGGAGAAGTTTATCACAATAATATGCCCAGCGATGAACCCTTTAGTCTCTGACTGACATAGTGACCCCTGAGCGTGCCAATATCTCCGTTTTCAGCTTGGCATATTCTCAGGCATCCTGTAATGTCAAATCAATATAGGCCTTCTGAAGCTTACCAGTCAAATAGGGGGCCAGTACATCTGCCCACTTCTCTGGTGGTAGCTTCTCACGCTCCACCACCCACTCGAACACAGTCAAAAACGTCTCTATATCATCTCCTGGAGTCATCTTACTGCTTTCGAGACACAGGAGTCATCACCTTGATGTGGGCGAGGGGCGGTTTATCTGCTGTGGACATCTCCCGCAAGGCGTTCCATTTGCCTTTGTTGTTGCTGAATCTGCTGCATCAGGAGTTTATTACAATAAACTGTTGGCTCAATATCAGGTCCTTGAGTATGTCCTCCATTTTGTCTGACTGCTGTTTCAACCCCATAGCTGTCTTCACCCAGGACATATGGTTTATTCACCGATGCTACCCGCGTTCCTGAAACGTTGACCGTATCCAAAACACCACTCGTGGAAGGTCGGCTCACTCAGCTGCTCTTCAAGGTAGACACAGGCACACATGGGTTTAAAGTCTCTGGTGGTTTATTGTATCATAAACCAAATACCCAAAATGGTAACAGAAAAACAGCGCTTCTAGCTCAAAAGAAAATAAACAGTTCATACACAGTCCTGCCCAGTATTTCTGGGACAACACATATGGCAGCCATCACAGGAGCTTCCGTATGGAGACTTCCTGGCCTCCACACAGCACAGAGGAAAAAAAATTGGCTGGACATTTATTTCACAGCCACACCCATGAGATGGAGATATAGTGAGTAGGCGACCTGCCCATCTCTTACCTACTCACCATATGGCTGCTTAACTCTTTCAGCACATAGCATGCTGAAAATAAACTTATGGGTATCTAGATCACGGAGGAAAGCAATCTCTGTGACACAAATCTCCCCTCACATACAGTGCCAGTGACCCTGTCACACGGCTTTGGCGGGCACCACCACATCCACGTCCCTTAACATTACCCTATCTTATCTTTAGTGCGATATGTTATGAAACCAAAAAATACTACTTTTAGTTTTCATGTAGAAATTCACTGTATCTAGCAATGTGTGGCTATATTTTTGGAGTTCGCCACTTGATTATACACGTCAGCAGCAGACTGTTGTTAATTACAGGTAAATAGTCACGTATGCGTATGTCTGCAGGCGTTGCGCCAGTCACACAACTGCTACATAAAGAAATGCAGTTTTTTAAGGCAAGAGAATTTTTTTTTTCAAGTCACCTTGCTGACATACTCCAAATGCGGAGTAATGAAGATTATTGCCCCTGCTAAATTGTCACGTAAGATTATCTCTACCAAGATTGCACCAGTCACACAACTGCTAGATAAAGAAACGCTATTTTTTAAACAACTATTTTTTTGGAAGGAATTTTTAAAATTTCCTTTATGAGGCATGCCAACAGTAGGCTCAGGGAAATTAATGGGAAATAGTGATATTTCCGTACAGGGTTGGACTGAGGCACCGGGACACCGGACAAACCTTCGGTGGGCCCAGCCCCCAGCCCCTGCCTGCCTCCTTCTTAACCCATCTGCGTCTGCTTTGTGAAGTGTGTGCACCAATAGCATCAGAGTGTAAGAGAAGCTGCAGCCTGCAGCCATCTCCTACAGTGTCACACTGAAACTATCACTCATTCCATGGCACAGACACAGCTCATGATAACTCGCATCACAGCACCTGCCAGCACAGCAGCAGTTATCTATATCAGCACTGCACTACTGACTCACCAACCAACACCATTGCCTTGCCTGCCTCCGAGTCTGACCAATTACAACCTGTCTTTCACAAAAGAAAGGCACAATCTGTTAAAACCTCTTCTGCTATTGGTGCTTTTTACTAAATTGCAATTGGCTGGTAATGGCTGATGGGCGGGGCTTCCAGTCGTAGGGCAGTGCTCTGTGCTGTGTGGAGATTTTTGCAGGCAGCTTCTGGTAAACACTGTTAACTAAGTGAATAAGTGCTGAATTTCTGGTGCTCTGTGATGGCAGCTTATTGTGGAGTGTGTGTCTGTCTATCACTGTATATGGGGGGCCAGTGTCCGTCCGTGTGTATGCGGGTCCCGTGTCCATCCGTCACTGTCTATGGGAGCCCCATATCCGTCCGTCACTGTGTATGGGGGCCCGTGTCCATCCGTCACTGTGTCTGGGGGCCCGTGTCTGTTCGTCACTGTGTATGGGGGCCTCGTGTCCATCCGTCACTGTGTATGGGGGCCCGTGTCTGTTCGTCACTGTGTATGGGGGCCTCGTGTTCGTCCATCACTGTGTATGGGGCCAGTGTCTGTTCATCACTATGTATGGGGGCCCCGTGTCCGTCCATCACTGTGTATGGGGCCAGTGTTTGTTCGTCACTGTGTATGGGGGCCCTGTGTCCATCCATCACTGAGTATGGAGGCCAGTGTCTGTTCGTCACGGTGTATGGGGGGCCCCGTGTTCTCCATCACTGTATGGGGGCCAGTGTCTGTTCATCACTGTGTATGCGTGTCTGTCCATCACTGTGTATGTGGGCCAGTGTCTGTTCGTCACTGTGTATGGGGGCCTTGTGTCCGTCCATCACTGTGTATGGGGGCCAGTGTCTGTTCACCACTGTGTATGGGGGCCCCATGTCCATCCATCATTGTGTATGCGGGCCAGTGTCTGTTCATCACTGTGTATGGGGGCCCCGTGTCCGTCCATCACTGTGTATGGGGCCAGTGTTTGTTCGTCACTGTGTATGGGGGCCCTGTGTCCATCCATCACTGAGTATGGGGGCAGTGTCTGTTCATCACGGTGTATGGGGGGCCCCGTTTTCTCCATCACTGTATGGGAGTCAGTGTCTGTTCATCACTGTGTATGCGTGTCCGTCCATCACTGTGTATGGGGGCCAGTGTCTGTTCGTCACTGTGTATGGGGGCCATGTGTCCATCACTGTATATGGAGGTCCCGTGTCCATAAGCGGAGCCACATGTGTATGGGGTGTGCGGAGCGGAGCCGTGTGTGTACAAAGTGTATGGAGCGAAGCCGCATGTGTATGGGGTGTGCGGAGCGGAGTCGTGTGTGTACAAAGTGTACGGAGCGAAGCCCTGTGTGTATGAAGTTTACGGAGCCGTGTGTGTACGGAGCGGAGCCGCATGTGTACGGGGTGTATGAAATGGAGACCTGTGTGTATGAAGTGTACGGAGCGGAGCAGAGCCATCTGTTTACGAGGTTTACGGAGTGTAGCCATGTGTGTACTGAGTGGAGCCGTGTGTGTGCAAGGTGTACGGAGCGGAACCATGTGTGTATGAGCTGTGCGGAGCCGTGTGTGTACAAGGTGTGTGGTGGGGAGCAACTGTCCCGTATCCAGCGGGACAGTCCCGATTTTGAGAGTCTGCCCCTCTGTCCCGCCCGGGAGCTAACTTTTCCCGCGCACACAGGAGTACACGGTGGAACCCCGAGGAGCACTTTAACATTTGCACGTGTTGTTCTACCGGAAGTGACGTTTTGAAAGCTGACCGGAAATGAGGTAATTTCGGGAAGAGATTGTGACGGAACCATGGAGGCACTTCAGGGAATGCTTCAGATCAATCATCGTGTCCTCCTCCGACAGCGTGGACAGCGGGATCGCATTATAATCGGGGATGCCGGCCATGTGAGCAGATCATGATATGTCCTGCATCGGGAGGCTCAGGTGGACATTACAATGGGAGCCGGGCTGCTGTAGTATCTTTATAGAATCTTTCTTTCTCCTTCTGTTTCTTTCTATCTCTGTTCTTTCTTTCTCTCTCTGTCCTTTCTTTCTCACTCTCTGTTCTTTCATTCCCCTTTTTTTCTTTCTTTCTTTCTCTTGTTCTTTTTTCTTTCTCTCTGCTCTTTCTTTCTGTCCTTCCTTTGTCTCTTTCTCTCTGTTCTTTCTTTCTCTCTCCTTCTCTGTTCTTTCTTTCTCTCTCCTTCTTTGTTCTTTCTTTCTCTCTGTTCTTTCCCCTCTTTCTTTCTTTCTTTCTTTCTCTCCCTCTGTTCTTTCTTTCTCTCTTTGTTCTTTCCCCTCTTTCTTTCTCCCTCTGCTCTTTCTTTCTCTCTCTATTCTTTCTTTCTCTGTTCTTTCTTTCTCTCTATTCTTTCATTCTCTCTATTGTTTCTTTCTCTCTCTATTTTTCTTTCTCTCTATTCTTTCTTTCTCTCTATTCTTTCTTTATTTCTCTCTATTCTTTCTCTCTGTTCGTTCTCTCTCTCTATTCTTTCTTTCTCTATTCTTTCTCTCTATTCTTTCTCTCTCTCTATTTCTCTCTCTATTCTTTCTCTCTCTATTCTTTCTCTCTCTCTATTCTTTCTTTCTCTCTATTTCTCTCTCTATTCTTTCTCTCTCTATTCTTTCTTTCTATTCTTTCTTTCTCTATTCTTTCTCTCTATTGTTTCTTTCTCTCTCTATTCTTTCTTTCTCTCTCTGTTCTTTCTTTCTTTCCCCTCTTTCTTTCTCTCTCTGTTTTCTTTCTCTCTATTCTTTCTTTCTCTCTCTATTTTTTCTCTCTCTATTTCTCTCTCTCTATTGTTTCTTTCGCTTCTCTTTCTAGTCTTTCTCTCTCTCTAGTCTTTCTAGCTCTCTGTTCTTTCTCTCTGTTCTTTCTTTCTCTGTTCTTTCTTTCTCGCTCTCTGTTCTTTTTTTCTCTCTGATCTTTCTTTCTCTCTCTTTCTTTCCTCTCTTTCTTTCTCTCTATTTGTTCTTTCTCTCTCCTTTTTCTCTCTCGCTGCTCTTTCTTTCTTTTCCTCAGTACCAGCCTCTGTGCCCATAATGCCAGCCACTGTGCCCTAGTACCAGTCAGTGTGATCAGCAGTGCTAAATGGGTGCGGTTGGGGTGTGGACATGGGTGTGATTAGTTGTGAAATGGGTGTGGTCGGGGCGTGGCCTAAAACTTGCCTCTGCGCGCATAGCGCGCCACAGCCTTTGTTGGGAGGTATGCTGTATGACCTCCCTACAACGCCTGGGCATGCTCCTGATGAGCGCAGCGGATGCTCTCCTGAGGGATCTCCTCGCACACCTGGACTAAAGCATCCACCAATTCCTGGACAGTCTGTGTTACAACGTGGCGTGGCCTAAAATTTTCTGCGGCAGGCACAGCGTGCCGCAGCCTTTGTCCTTCTTTCCCTTCAAAGGTTGGGAAGTATGATGGTGGGCCCCAAGAATGATTTTTCTCTGGTGGACCCAAGGTACTCCAGTCCGACGCTGTTTCCGTAGCTCAAGAGGTTTTGTGCCAGTCACACAACTGCTAGACAAATATTAAGTATTTATGCAATAGACGAGGAATATTATTTAGCATTTATATTAAAGAATGGATGTTACTATATGTTGGCACTGACGAGTATTATGTTGCTTAATAAAAAATTGGCTGCTAGAAAGGAATATTATGTAGCACTCAAAAATTTATTTTATATATGCTGTTACTACATAATATTTATTTCCCTCTACAAATAGCTGATTTGTATATTATGGTAGTCGATGAAACCCTCCCTATTTCACCCTAAGGCCAGCATCACACTAGAGAGGAATATGGACGAGTGAGAGGCGTTAAAACAATGCATTACACTCGGACCAATGTTTCTCTATGGGACAGCTCCCATTATCCTTATATTTCTCGCCTGTATTTTACGGGCCGAGAAAATCGCAGCATGCTGCAATTGTCAGTGTATTACGCCCATAGTACGCCAATGCAAGTCTATGGGGGCGAGAAAAATACAGATTACACACGAACCACATGTATGACTTGCGAGAAATATGCACCGGTGTACTTCAGAAAAGCCGGCAATTCAGTACGCTATACTGTAAAATCACATGTTTAATAAAGAATGGAAAGAATAGATATATACACATAGAATACATATATATATATATATATATATATATAATATACATGTCTTTGTGACACATATAAATATACATATTTATAGTTTATACACTTCTACATAGCATAATAGCCGCTAATTCAATTGCCGGCTTCTGTAAAATCATTACAGAACCCGACATGAAATGACACATGGTTTACATATAGTAAACCATTTCATTTCAGGTAGTTTGATATATGGTTTTGATTAACAATTATATGAGTGTATGTGTGCAAAATTTCATACATGTAGGTGTTAATTTAATGTGTAAATTCGTTGAAAAAAATGTGTGGGCTCCCGCGGTATTTTCTCCGCCAGACAGGGAAAGCCAGTGACTAAAGACCGATAATAATAGCCTAGGGAGGGACCATTGTTTTTGCCCCCCCCCCAGCGACTAACATCTACCCCCAGCCACCCCAGAAAAGGCTCATCTATTATTAGATGCGCCTTTTCTGGTACTTAGCCCGTCTATTCCCATTGCCTTTAGTGGTGGCTAATGGGTTAATGCCACCTTGCTATTGAACGGTGACATTAAGCCAGGTTAATAATGGAGAGTTGTTAATTAGACAACTCTCCATTATTAATCCTATTGTAGTAAATGGTTAAAAAACACACACATTAATTTAAAATTATGTTAATGAAATAAATACACATAGTTTTTGACCACATTTTATTGCAATGGTAATCCATCTGAATCCCTTGCTCTCCTGTAATAAAAATAAAATAAAAAAGCAACAATATCCATAACTCTCCGCTGTTCAGTCAGGTCCCCAACTGCAATCCATCTAAAGGGGTTAACTGGTTTACAGCAGGGACCGATGCTAATGCTACCAGCCCTGCTGTAAACCCCCGCAGAATGAATGAGCTGTGAGGCAGCTCATATATACAAAGTTCCCCAGCCCTGTGGGGTGTTGCCAGAGCTTCACATTCAGTTTCTGAATTTTGCTATGTTCGTTTGGTGTTCAGCTTCTGTCCTGCCTGTCTGCAGTTCTAGGTGAGCTGATGCCTGTCTTTTGCCTGTTCTGGGGGCTGAGTACCCAGATCCGTTTCTGTTATCAACTTTGGGACAGCTGATGTCTGAGTTCCTGGACTTTTCCTGTTTATGTGTGGTGTTCCTGAATTCCTGATTCCTGCTGTGTTGTGTCCCTGAAGTCCTGACTCCTGCTGTGTTATGTTCCTGAAGCTCCTCTGTGTCCTGAATAATGTGCCTAGTGACTGACTATTTGCTAACTGGCTTTCTGTGCTCTAACCTGGGTTCATCTTGGAAGTAGGAGTCCGGTGTGTCTGCTGAGTCTCTGGTACTCTGTACTCAGCTAGTTATTTGGTGCATCACAACTAGTTTTTGCATCACCACATTTTGAGAGCTATAATTTTTTCCACCGACAGAGTCATGTGAAGGCTTGTTTTTTGCAGGACGAGTTGACGTTTTTATTGGTACCATTTCGGGCACATGACATTTTTTGATTGCTTTCTATTCTGATTTTTGGGAGACAGAAAGAACAAAAACCAGCAATTCAGGAATTCATTTTTATTTTTTGTTTTTTTATACCATTCCGCGTGTGGTAATATTAGTAAGACAGCTTTATTCTTCACGTCAATGTGATTACAGCAATAACTCATTTATATCGGTTTTTATTGTTTTGGCGCTTTTACACAATAAAAATTATTTTATAGAAAAAATAATTATTCTTCTGTCGCTTTATTCTGAGAGCTATAACTTTTTTATTTTTCTGCTGATGGAGCTGTATGGCAGCTTGTTTTTTGTGGGACAAAATGACATTTTCAGTGGTACCAATTTTTATTTACAACCGTTTTTCTGATAATGTTTTGATAAAGCATTGTTTTTTCCCTCGTTTTTGTTTATTTTTTAACAGTGTTCACTAAAGGGTTAACTAGTGGGGCAGTTTTATAGAGCGGGTTGTTAGGGACGCCATGATACCTTTCAGTTTGTAATCCAGGAAGCTTCTTCTTGGGAGGACAACAAGAAAGTGTACCTAAAAGAGGACAAAAACAGGGTACCTCTTGTGGTTACATACAACCCCCACATGAGCATCCTAAGGAAAATTGGTGCTGATCTCCAACCCATATTCCACAGAGACCACAAATTGAAAGACATATTCTCAGAACTACCACTTCTCTCCTACAAACAGCCCCTAACTAAAGGAATCTTCTTGTCAGAAGTGTCCTCTCATCACCATCAGTGTCTGGCACATTCCCATGTAACAATAAAAGATGCAAAACTTGTACCCAATATTACCAACAAATATAGTCCGCGTACCAAACACAAATCAGTACTATAAGGGCATGGATTCCTTTTCATGTACATCCTCCAATGCGGTGTACATGATACAATGTACGAGGTGCCCTGGAGTTATCTATATTGGGGAAACCATGCAAAAACTACAAACAAGGATGAATTTACAGACACAATCAGGTATGAAATGGACACGCCTGTGGGAAAACATTTCTCTGGAACTGGACATTGTATGACAGACTGAAAAGTTTTAATACTACAAGGTCATTTTAAGGATGACAGAGAGAGAAAAATTTGGGAATTCAAACTTATAAGGATGTTCAATTCTTTGACACTAGGACTAGTGTTGAGCGATACGATACTGCAAATATCGGGTATCGGCCGATATTAGCTCTATCGGCCTTTCGATACTTCGTTTCGATATTTTCGTCTTATCGGATACCGGAATCGGAAGTTCCCATAATTCTTTGCGAGGCAATGTGATTTTAGTCAGCCAATGAGGAATCCTAAGAAGTGTGGGCACATCCTGTACTGCTGCGGTCATGTTAACTAATGGCATGGCTGTGATTGGATGCTGAAATGATGTCAGAATGCACTATAAAAGGCGGCGCCGCCGCCATTTTAGCGTCACTGTGCTGTGAATTCAGTAAGGGACAGAACGCTGCTGTGCTGACTCTGAGGGACAGTTAGAGATTGCGATTTAGTGTACTGTGCTGTAGGCAGGCTAGCACCAACCGCTGTGTAAAGCTTCCTTTTGCCTGCAGTGTTGTTTTAACAGCTCTGCAAGGTGTGTGTGAGTGCAGGTGACGCTGCAGTTTGCTCTGCATGCAACGCTGTCTGTAGGCATCTGCACATGTCACTCACAGACTCTTTTTTTTTTCCTTCAGTGTAATTCTTGCAGCTCCATGCAATTTAACTATTAGTGTGACGCGCTTCCATCCGTATCCAATACATTGGTTGCAAACACTATAGAAGTAGACAAAGGAGTAGCCTTTCACAGATTGTGAACAGTTGTGTTTCAGTGTTCACTTCAGTCTGTGTTTTTTATTTTTTGAGTGCACATCATGCTCCAGTTACTTGTTCAAGCACTGCTGCTTGTACTCTGCTGAGCGTGTCTCAGTGGCTCATCCTTTTCATTTATCTCCAATTGGTTCTGCTCCATTCCATTTAAAATATAATCTATTAGTGTGATGCGCTTCCATCCGTATCCAATACATTGGTTGCAAACACTATAGAAGTAGACAAAGGAGTAGCCTTTCACAGATTGTGAACAGTTGTGTTTCAGTGTTCACTTCAGTCTGTGTTTTTTATTTTTTGAGTGCACATCACGCTCCAGTTACTTGTTCAAGCACTGCTGCTTGTACTCTGCTGAGCGTGTCTCAGTGGCTCATCCTTTTCATTTATCTCCAATTGGTTCTGCTCCATTCCATTTAAAATATAATCTATTAGTGTGACGCGCTTCCATCCGTATACAATACATTGGTTGCAAACACTATAGAAGTAGACAAAGGAGTAGCCTTTCACAGATTGTGAACAGTTGTGTTTCAGTGTTCACTTCAGTCTGTGTTTTTTATTTTTTGAGTGCACATCACGCTCCAGTTACTTGTTCAAGCACTGCTGCTTGTACTCTGCTGAGCGTGTCTCAGTGGCTCATCCTTTTCATTTATCTCCAATTGGTTCTGCTCCATTCCATTTAAAATATAATCTATTAGTGTGACGCGCTTCCATCCGTATACAATACATTGGTTGCAAACACTATAGAAGAAGACAAAGGAGTAGCCTTTCACAGATTGTGAACAGTTGTGTTTCAGTGTTCACTTCAGTCTGTGTTTTTTATTTTTTGAGTGCACATCACGCTCTAGTTACTTGTTCAAGCACTGCTGCTTGTACTCTGCTGAGCGTGTCTCAGTGGCTCATCCTTTTCATTTATCTCCAATTGGTTCTGCTCCATTCCATTTAAAATATAATCTATTAGTGTGACGCGCTTCCATCCGTATACAATACATTGGTTGCAAACACTATAGAAGTAGACAACGGAGTAGCCTTTCACAGATTGTGAACAGTTGTGTTTCAGTGTTCACTTCAGTCTCTGCGTAATAACCACACTTAGGCCTTATAACTTTTCTGACATTCTCAATCTACCAAGATGAAGAAGTCAGTGAGTAAGGCACGTGGTCGTGGCCGTGGAGTTTCAGCAGGGAGAGGACGTGGGGATTCTGTGGCTGCTGCCGCCCTCAGTGACACAGCATCCACCAGTTTTCCCCGTGAGCGTTCCTTTATGCGCACTTTGGTAGGAGCTCGGCGTGCCCCCCTGCTGCGGGAAGAACAAATTGAAGCCGTTGTTGGTTGGATGGCAGCCAATGCATCGACTTCAATTCCTTCCACCTCCTCTCAGGAACACAACACTGTTGAGCAACCATCTGTCTGTTCACAGCCTGTCAAATTGCCCAGGCAGTCAGAGAGTTCTGTACAGGAGCCAGCTGAGTCTCTGCTTCTGTTCTCAGAATCTGTTGGCTCGCAAACACGGGCACAGGCAATCAGCATTCTGCAATTTGAAGAAGAGGGAGTATGCAGTGATGCGCAACAGCTGTGTCTCTCTCAATCTGAAGAGGCGGGTGAGCCAGTGCCGATGGACAGCACACCGCAGAACGCATCTTATGATGATGATGAGACTCAGGTGCCAGGTTTTGTGGAGCATGGTGCTGCCCAGACCATCCAACAGCAGCAGGTGTTGGAAGAGGGTAGTGGAGATGATGAAGTCCGAGACCCAACATGGCGTGAGCAACAGGAAGGTGGTGGGAGCAGCTCTGAGGAAGAGATTGTCCCAACGGTACAAAGAGGAGGGAGAGGTAGGCTGCAGACTCGCTTGCCTGTAGCCTCCAGTTTGGCACCTGTTGGGAGCAGTTCTCTTAGAAATGTCAAATTGGCACTCCCATGACTTGCACTGCGTGGTCCTTTTTTGACAGACTTGTAGATGATATTTGCTATGTTCAATGCAAGCTGTGTAAGCAAAAAGTTAAAAGAGGTAAAAATATCAGTAACCTGAATACCACAAATATGTGGAAACATGTACGGACAAAGCACGTAGCTGAGTTACAAAGACACACTGGAGATGTAGGCCAACCTACAGCAGCACCTACATCTTTAGGTCGTGTTCGAGCCTCTACCTCCAGCTCTCACACACCTGGTTCGGCTTCCTCACAGGATCTCCATGGAAGAACCTCGGTCACTGTTGTCCATAGAAAAACTGTTATTCCACCCACTGCAGCAAGTTCACAGTCATCGTCACACTCCCAGAACAACAAAAAACAGCCATCGGTAACACAGGCATGGGATAAAAGACGGCCATACTCGGCAAACCATCCACGAGCACAGGCTCTGAATGCTGGCCTTGCAAAACTCCTGTCCCTTGAAATGCTGTCATTCAGGCTGGTGGAGACTGACAGTTTCAGGAACTTTATGGCATTGGCAGTCCCACAATATAATGTGCCAAGCCGATTTTATTTCAGCAGGCAAGCTGTCCCTGCTCTGCAAAAACATGTCGAGGGAAACATTAAACATGCGCTACTAAACGCCGTCAGTGGCAGGGTCCACCTGACCACCGATGCGTGGACCAGTACCCATGGCCAGGGACGATACCTTTCCCTCACTGCCCATTGGGTCAATGTTGTGGAGCCGGGTACAGATATTGCCAGTGGCGCTGTACGTGTTCTGCCAACTCCAAGGATTGCAGGAATCCAGTCTGTGCACATTGATTCCTCCTCCTACTCCAGTTCCTCAGAATCATCGCTGCACGAGCCGTCACGGTATACCTCCACATGGACCCGTGAACGCTTACCTGTTGCGACCGATATGAGCACAGCCGTGGCCAAACGTCAACAGGCCGTCCTGAAATTAATTCCCATGGGGAATCGAAGCCACACAGCGCAGGAGCTCTGGGATGCCATCAAGCAGGAGAGCGACGTGTGGTTTTTGTCAGCTAATCTCCAGCCAGGCTTGGTAGTGTGTGACAATGGCCGAAATCTGGTGGCAGCTCTGGGCCTTGGCAACCTCACTCACATACCATGTCTGGCACATGTGCTCAACTTGGTCGTGCAGAGTTTTTTGAGGGACTATCCGGATCTTGATGCACTGCTGCACAAGGTCCACCTAGAGTGCGCTCACTTGCGACGTTCCAGCATGGCCAGATCGCGCATTGCAGCTCTGCAAGTCAGATTTCGCCTTCCTGAACATCGCATCATATGTGACGTACCCACCAGGTGGAATTCCACGTTACATATGTTGGAGCGGTTGTGTGAGCAGCAGCCAGCAGTAATGGAGTATCAGCTGCAACAGGCGCAATCAACTCGCAATTTGCACCGTTCACACTTCACCACTACTGAGTGGGCCTCTATGAAGGACATCTGCGACTGTTTTGCGTGCGTTTGATGTCTCAACGCGGATGGCGAGTGCAGATGATGCACTAGTCAGCATGACTGTCCCCCTTATCTGCCTGCTTCAGAAATCACTGAAAGCACTAAAGGAAGAGGTTTTGGAAGAGGTGGAGGATGAGGAGTCACAAATTCAATTACCTTCAGGACAGTCAGCGCAACGTGGTTCCTCACAAAGGGCTTACTTTTCTGAAAATGAACAAGGCATGGATCTCACCTGAATTTGCCTGTCCGTTTTCAGATTAAATAACTGTTTGGCAACGTTTTCCATGTCTCCTGTTATGTTCATCTTTCTACCACCTGAACTCTACTCCCTGGGCTACAACATCGCCATTTGTTGCTCGTAAGTAATTGGCAGGGGTACTGACTCCTGGCCAGCCTGGTTACAGCACGACAGCTGTTTCCTGGCAGTGTGAACGTCAATTATCCTCCAATAAGTTGTGCTGTCGTGTTGCATTCGGGTTAGCCGACTCTATGGTGCCTGCAGTTTAGGTGATTCCTATGTGTGCTGTGGGATATGTAAATAAAGGCGGTTTCCATTGTGACAATAGGACAAGCACCCACTGTAGGACTGTGTGATTCGGTAACTGCGGACGGCTTGCGTCCTGTCAACTTACATTTTCATGGGTGCGTTCTGCTACCCGTCCGGGGTCCAGTACCGTCAACTTGTTCTCCCCAGTGCCTTTGGCCTAGGTGCCTCCATCTCCGTATCCGAGTTCCACCAACGTCTGCTGGTCCTTGGTAGTGCTTTGGAGCACAGGTACCTCCTGCTTAGTAACCGTGTCACAGTAACGTCAGCTGGTACTCGGTTGTGACATTGCCTCTTTTCCTTCTGCTACCCGTCCGGGGTCCAGCACAGTCAGCTGGTCCTTGTTACTTCCATTGTCTCTTGCTCCATCTGATACCCGTCAGGGTTCCAGTAACGTCAGCTGTTTCTCGGAAATTAGACGACCCTAAAGACCACCCAGAAGAAGATGACGACAACAAGGATGACGAGCATGAAGCCAACCAGCCTGAACACCATCACAAAGAAAAAATAAAAGATTACCTAGAAGAAGATCACCAACAGGACAAAGAAGGTTAAGACAAACTACAAGATACAGAACAAGAGACAGAAGAACAATAAGCAAAAGATCAAAAAGCAGAAGAACATGAAGTATAAGACCAAAATGAAGAGCAAAATATATGCTCTAAATTCTAAGCAGAAGAAGACTAAGCAGTGTATGGGGGTGAGTCCGTTCCTCCTCGTGGTGCCCCTGGAAAATGCCTGCTGCTGCTGCAGGCTAAACTGAACACGGACAAATACTGTTGTAATTTAAATCTTTTGTGACAGCAAGAACGGAAGGATGAACAATTCATACTTTTACAGATTACAAGTACAGGAATCTCTGTCACAAATAAGAATATGATGAAGAAGATGAAGAGGAAGAAGATGAAGAATTTGAATATGAAGAAGATTAATTAGTTTAATAATAACAATATGAGTAATGTAAACAAAAACATGAATAGCAAGAAGTTTAAGAAGAAGATTAAGAAGGTGAAGATGAAGAATAATTTGATGAGAAAGATGATGCTGCTGAAGATTATGAAGGAGAAAGTGTGGCACTGGCAAAAGTTAAAAAGGTGAAGAGCATGGAAGTTGTGAAACATACATATTTGCCAAAATAGAAAAAAGGTTAACAACATTGTCAATTTGAAAGAAATTGATGTAATTGTCACCACGATAATTGCAGAATTATAATAATCCAAGAAAAATAATTGATAAACAACGTGAATATTAATAGTGACAATCCCACCAAAAGTGTGGATGGCAGACCACCCGGAAATATATGATAAAATATCCAAGAATGGAGAGAGGACACCAAGTGACAGGACAGTGACACAAAAATCAATAGTGACACACTGTAAATAATCAAATATAATTTTATTAAATTAAATTGAATAAACATAAAATAAATAAAAAATTACAAAATAGTGTATACAAAATTATACCATAATAAATAATAAATGGTATACAACAAACGATAACCCGGATAATAAAATACCTAATATAGAATGAGCACGTCACCATATAAGATTATGTGCTTAATGGTGTACACCTTAAACTAATTAATGTATAAATGTGTGCACATATAAAAGATAGGTGTGCTCAAACAGCACCCAGGTAATGGCTAGATGTATAAGCATAGGATAGGCAGCATGTGATATATATGCACAAAGTAATAAACGCAGTGAACCTCAGATAAAAAATACATATATAAAATCACATAAAACGTGTATGAATATCTGCAATATTCATTGCATAAAGAACAATATATAAAAAATATTAGTGAAAAAACAAATATGGGCAATCCTAGTGAAAAAACAATATACATATATTATGCATGCAATTATAAATGAAGTCACCATGTGCCACATAGATGGTGAACGGTCACCATGAAAATATAATGGCCTACACCGTGCACTAATATGAAAAGGCTAGGAAGTGAAAAAATGCCGCCAAAATTCAAAGCAAATACCTGGGAGCAGATTCACGGGCTAAAGCTGAAAAAGAACGCGCCCCGACGCGCGTTTCGGAAACTGTTTTCCTTCGTCAGGGGGATACATTAAAACCCCAGCAAATAATGGCTTTATATAGTAATGGAGCAGATTAGGTGTTGTACGCGGCGCATGCGCGAGTCGCACACCCGGAACTGAACATTGCGGCCCGCGTCATGTGAGGCATCACTTCCGGGTAATCCTGGAACGTGATGCACCCTGGAGACGCCGTCGCCATGCCAATCACGGTATGAAGACATCGCGCATGCGCACCACCCAATCGTCCGCAGATGAGACAATATAGATGTAAATGAATATTGTAGCCCATTAAATGTTAATTATTTATATAAAGGGGCAACTAGTGTGACAAAATTCCTATGAACGAAAAAACTATATATTGAAAATAAACATGCTCTATGTACATATATGAAATCATCGCATATATAAATGCATCATTCATGGAGTGCAATCATGGTATGCATAGATATTCATAGGAGACAAACGTAAGTATCATCGATGAAAAAGAAGAAGGATCCAGATGTGCAATATTCAGTATGTAGTAAAACGTCTCATGTGTTTATAATTCAAAAATTGCTGGAAATAAATGAAAAATAAAATTAGTAAAACCATAATGCTAAAATATATATAAGAATTATTATATACACGTATGTTAAAATTATAAAAATGGGACAAAAGAAAGATTCTCATTCAAACCAAGGGGGGAAACAGTTTGTAATGTCCATATCCACTTAGTTTCCAACTGGGCAAGACGTTTACTAATCTTGCCGCCACGGACCCCACCATCCAACACGTCAATGCCTGAAATTTTCAATAAGTTAGGATCACAGTTGTGATGCAGTTTGAAATGCCTGGGCAAGATTTTAAGAGAAGTGACATCAGTCACTTCTTTAGCTGCTTTTATACCCAAGACATGTTCCCTTACCCTGATCTTCAATTGCCTAGTGGTTAAGCCGACATAAATAAGTTGGCAGGGACAAGTGGCATAGTAGATAACAGCAGATGTCGTGCAAGTGATATGATGTTTTATGTCAAAAGACCGAGATTTGTCAGAATTAAGAAAGTTGTGTGCTTTCTTGACATTTGGACATGCTATGCAAGATCCACATGGTTTGCAACCATGTGAATGTCCAACAGATGACAAAAAATGGTCTTGGGTACCAGACGCAGATATGCCAGTATATAAACTCTTAACCAGCTGATCACCTAAGTTCCTAGATCTTCTAAATGCAATGGAAGGTTTATCACCCACATATTTAGAAACAATGGGATCTGATCTCAAAATAGGCCAATGTTTCGTGAGAAGATTCCTTAGTAAATCACTGTTGCCATTAAATTGAGTGATGAAGCGGATAACATTATTCTTTTGAGGTTTGGCATTATTTCCATAGAGAGCATCATGTCTCGTAATGTGTTTAACCCTATTATATGCTCGCTTAACAGATCTACGGCTGTAGCCGCGTTCCAAAAATCTGGCACTCATCAATTTGGATTGTTTTTCAAAATTGTTCTCAGTGGAACAAACGCGTTTAAGACGCAAAAATTGTCCAAATGGAATAGAATTAATGAGTGCTCTTGGATGCGAAGATGTGGCATGAACTAGGGCATTGACGGCCGTTTCTTTTCTAAATAGATCGGTTTGGAGGCAATTATCCTGATCCCTGTTTACACGAACGTCTAAAAAATCAATGGTACTAACATGGTGACAAAAAGTAAGGCGTACATTGATGGAATTGTTGTTAAGAAAACAAATGAAATCAGATAGGGATTCAACGGATTCTGCCATATAAAAAAGACATCATCTATGTAGCGTGTCCAAAAAAGGACACGCTCCATAGGATATATATTGTCAGAAGTAAAGAGGTCCCTCTCCCAAAATCCAAGGAACAGGTTGGCATATGATGGAGCAAAGGCAGCTCCCATCGCTGTTCCTTGGATTTGAAGGAAGAAGGACCCCTTAAAAATAAAAAAATTGTGAGATAAAGTAAATTCCAAAAGATTAATGAAAAAAACAATAAACGCCCGGGAAAAAGAAGAATGCTGCAAAAAATATGAAACCGCTGCTAATCCATCATCATGACGTATACTAGTATAAAGTGACTCAACGTCACAAGTTACCAATAACGAATTGGATTCGATGTACATGCCATCAATTTTTTTGAGAAAATCGTTCGTGTCTTTAGTATATGAAGGGAGTGATGTAACAAAAGGCTGAAGAATGGAGTCTATATACTTGTTTACATTCTCCAGATAATTGCCTCTGCCTGATACAATAGGTCTTCCGGGAGGAACCACTGAATTTTTGTGTATCTTGGGTAAAAGGTATAGGGTGGGAACAGTGGGTTCGTCGACCTGAAGTGACATGTACAATTCATTAGTGATGATGCCTTCATCTCTTGCTTCTAATAGAAACGTCTTGAGTAATGATTGAAATTTAGATGATGGGTTAAACGTTAACCTTTTATAGCATCTTACATCATCCAATTGTCTAAAAACCTCGGTTTCGTACATGTCTTTAGGCCAAACCACAATGTTCCCACCCTTATCGGCAGGTTTGTATACTACATCATTAATATCTGATAGTTTTTTTAAACCCATCTTTTCCTCGTGACTCAAATTGGTAGTGTGGGGGTAAACAGGAATGTTATTCAGCTCTTTGCTAACCGTCTGAACAAACACGTCAATAGCAGAACAGGACGATAAGGGAGGGAATTTCCTAGAAGGTCTTTTTATAACATCAGGAACCTTACCTTCTTGATGGTTATGCTCCCTAGCTAATTGCTCCAGATTGTTTAACGCCTCTTGTTCCGTCTCTGTGGGGAAAGACAAAAATGTGTTCTCATTGTAAAACATACGTTTAAACAATGCTTTTCTGGCAAATAAATTTAGATCCTTCACCACAGAAAAATGATCAAAATGCGCAGTGGGGCAAAACATTAAACCTTTGAGTAAGAGATCAATTTCAATATCAGAAAAACAATGTTTACTCAAATTGATTACCTTCATTTGACTCATGTGAGTCTCAGGAGGATATTCTCTCTTGTTTGGGAGGAAACATAAATTTCTCTTTCTTTTTGGTGTGATGGTGGAGGACACAGAGACGGAAGACGAGGCGACAGATACATCACTCACAGATGGATGTGATGTATGTGAAGATGAACGTACTCTATGATCGGTGGATTGTTTTTTCCATCTATAGATTCTGCCCAACAATAAATCATTTTGGTCCCTGGATAATTTGTTCGTGTGAGTCTTTTGGATACCTTTAACCAATATATCCACTTCTTTATCCAGGGATTCATTCAAGGAGTTTATTTGTTCAGCAGTTAAATTATTCTTAGCTGTGGTATAATGTTCCTCCAACAATCTGTCTACTTCAGCAATGGATTTGGTGTTAAGTCCTATTAATAAGCCCATTAGTTTCCAAGATGTATCATTACAAATTTTCTCCCATTCGGCGATAAATTCATTATCCTCTACAATGAATGCTGGAGTGACTCTCACTCTTAAAACTCTGGTATAAGTTGCTTCTGTATGTAGTTCTCTAAGAAAGCCCTTGTCCACCAAATGCGTGTGCGTTTGAATAATAAGCCCTTGATTGACTTGAGAATAGAGTCAAATTTAGTCCCATCAACAATAGGATTAGTGATGTTAGTGTTACCAAAGACATCGTTAACCTGACCCTGCCAGGAGGCCTCTCTGGTCTTAAAGTCCATATCCTGGTAAAGAGATACTGTGCAATACACAGAAAAACACAAAAGAAATTGATGTAATTGTCACCACGATAATTGCAGAATTATAATAATCCAAGAAAAATAATTGATAAACAACGTGAATATTAATAGTGACAATCCCACCAAAAGTGTGGATGGCAGACCACCCGGAAATATATGATAAAATATCCAAGAATGGAGAGAGGACACCAAGTGACAGGACAGTGACACAAAAATCAATAGTGACACACTGTAAATAATCAAATATAATTTTATTAAATTAAATTGAATAAACATAAAATAAATAAAAAATTACAAAATAGTGTATACAAAATTATACCATAATAAATAATAAATGGTATACAACAAACGATAACCCGGATAATAAAATACCTAATATAGAATGAGCACGTCACCATATAAGATTATGTGCTTAATGGTGAACACCTTAAACTAATTAATGTATAAATGTGTGCACATATAAAAGATAGGTGTGCTCAAACAGCACCCAGGTAATGGCTAGATGTATAAGCATAGGATAGGCAGCATGTGATATATATGCACAAAGTAATAAACGCAGTGAACCTCAGATAAAAAATACATATATAAAATCACATAAAACGTGTATGAATATCTGCAATATTCATTGCATAAAGAACAATATATAAAAAATATTAGTGAAAAAACAAATATGGGCAATCCTAGTGAAAAAACAATATACATATATTATGCATGCAATTATAAATGAAGTCACCATGTGCCACATAGATGGTGAACGGTCACCATGAAAATATAATGGCCTACACCGTGCACTAATATGAAAAGGCTAGGAAGTGAAAAAATGCCGCCAAAATTCAAAGCAAATACCTGGGAGCAGATTCACGGGCTAAAGCTGAAAAAGAACGCGCCCCGACGCGCGTTTCGGAAACTGTTTTCCTTCGTCAGGGGGATACATTAAAACCCCAGCAAATAATGGCTTTATATAGTAATGGAGCAGATTAGGTGTTGTACGCGGCGCATGCGCGAGTCGCACACCCGGAACTGAACATTGCGGCCCGCGTCATGTGAGGCATCACTTCCGGGTAATCCTGGAACGTGATGCACCCTGGAGACGCCGTCGCCATGCCAATCACGGTATGAAGACATCGCGCATGCGCACCACCCAATCGTCCGCAGATGAGACAATATAGATGTAAATGAATATTGTAGCCCATTAAATGTTAATTATTTATATAAAGGGGCAACTAGTGTGACAAAATTCCTATGAACGAAAAAACTATATATTGAAAATAAACATGCTCTATGTACATATATGAAATCATCGCATATATAAATGCATCATTCATGGAGTGCAATCATGGTATGCATAGATATTCATAGGAGACAAACGTAAGTATCATCGATGAAAAAGAAGAAGGATCCAGATGTGCAATATTCAGTATGTAGTAAAACGTCTCATGTGTTTATAATTCAAAAATTGCTGGAAATAAATGAAAAATAAAATTAGTAAAACCATAATGCTAAAATATATATAAGAATTATTATATACACGTATGGTAAAATTATAAAAATGGGACAAAAGAAAGATTCTCATTCAAACCAAGGGGGAAACAGTTTGTAATGTCCATATCCACTTAGTTTCCAACTGGGCAAGACGTTTACTAATCTTGCCGCCACGGACCCCACCATCCAACACGTCAATGCCTGAAATTTTCAATAAGTTAGGATCACAGTTGTGATGCAGTTTGAAATGCCTGGGCAAGTTTTAAGAGAAGTGACATCAGTCACTTCTTTAGCTGCTTTTATACCCAAGACATGTTCCCTTACCCTGATCTTCAATTGCCTAGTGGTTAAGCCGACATAAATAAGTTGGCAGGGACAAGTGGCATAGTAGATAACAGCAGATGTCGTGCAAGTGATATGATGTTTTATGTCAAAAGACCGAGATTTGTCAGAATTAAGAAAGTTGTGTGCTTTCTTGACATTTGGACATGCTATGCAAGATCCACATGGTTTGCAACCATGTGAATGTCCAACAGATGACAAAAAATGGTCTTGGGTACCAGACGCAGATATGCCAGTATATAAACTCTTAACCAGCTGATCACCTAAGTTCCTAGATCTTCTAAATGCAATGGAAGGTTTATCACCCACATATTTAGAAACAATGGGATCTGATCTCAAAATAGGCCAATGTTTCGTGAGAAGATTCCTTAGTAAATCACTGTTGCCATTAAATTGAGTGATGAAGCGGATAACATTATTCTTTTGAGGTTTGGCATTATTTCCATAGAGAGCATCATGTCTCGTAATGTGTTTAACCCTATTATATGCTCGCTTAACAGATCTACGGCTGTAGCCGCGTTCCAAAAATCTGGCACTCATCAATTTGGATTGTTTTTCAAAATTGTTCTCAGTGGAACAAACGCGTTTAAGACGCAAAAATTGTCCAAATGGAATAGAATTAATGAGTGCTCTTGGATGCGAAGATGTGGCATGAACTAGGGCATTGACGGCCGTTTCTTTTCTAAATAGATCGGTTTGGAGGCAATTATCCTGATCCCTGTTTACACGAACGTCTAAAAAATCAATGGTACTAACATGGTGACAAAAAGTAAGGCGTACATTGATGGAATTGTTGTTAAGAAAACAAATGAAATCAGATAGGGATTCAACGGATTCTTGCCATATAAAAAAGACATCATCTATGTAGCGTGTCCAAAAAAGGACACGCTCCATAGGATATATATTGTCAGAAGTAAAGAGGTCCCTCTCCCAAAATCCAAGGAACAGGTTGGCATATGATGGAGCAAAGGCAGCTCCCATCGCTGTTCCTTGGATTTGAAGGAAGAAGGACCCCTTAAAAATAAAAAAATTGTGAGATAAAGTAAATTCCAAAAGATTAATGAAAAAAACAATAAACGCCCGGGAAAAAGAAGAATGCTGCAAAAAATATGAAACCGCTGCTAATCCATCATCATGACGTATACTAGTATAAAGTGACTCAACGTCACAAGTTACCAATAACGAATTGGATTCGATGTACATGCCATCAATTTTTTTGAGAAAATCGTTCGTGTCTTTAGTATATGAAGGGAGTGATGTAACAAAAGGCTGAAGAATGGAGTCTATATACTTGTTTACATTCTCCAGATAATTGCCTCTGCCTGATACAATAGGTCTTCCGGGAGGAACCACTGAATTTTTGTGTATCTTGGGTAAAAGGTATAGGGTGGGAACAGTGGGTTCGTCGACCTGAAGTGACATGTACAATTCATTAGTGATGATGCCTTCATCTCTTGCTTCTAATAGAAACGTCTTGAGTAATGATTGAAATTTAGATGATGGTTAAACGTTAACCTTTTATAGCATCTTACATCATCCAATTGTCTAAAAACCTCGGTTTCGTACATGTCTTTAGGCCAAACCACAATGTTCCCACCCTTATCGGCAGGTTTGTATACTACATCATTAATATCTGATAGTTTTTTTAAACCCATCTTTTCCTCGTGACTCAAATTGGTAGTGTGGGGGTAAACAGGAATGTTATTCAGCTCTTTGCTAACCGTCTGAACAAACACGTCAATAGCAGAACAGGACGATAAGGGAGGGAATTTCCTAGAAGGTCTTTTTATAACATCAGGAACCTCACCTTCTTGATGGTTATGCTCCCTAGCTAATTGCTCCAGATTGTTTAACTTATTGAAAATTTCAGGCATTGACGTGTTGGATGGTGGGGTCCGTGGCGGCAAGATTAGTAAACGTCTTGCCCAGTTGGAAACTAAGTGGATATGGACATTACAAACTGTTTCCCCCCTTGGTTTGAATGAGAATCTTTCTTTTGTCCCATTTTTATAATTTTAACATACGTGTATATAATAATTCTTATATATATTTTAGCATTATGGTTTTACTAATTTTATTTTTCATTTATTTCCAGCAATTTTTGAATTATAAACACATGAGACGTTTTACTACATACTGAATATTGCACATCTGGATCCTTCTTCTTTTTCATCGATGATACTTACGTTTGTCTCCTATGAATATCTATGCATACCATGATTGCACTCCATGAATGATGCATTTATATATGCGATGATTTCATATATGTACATAGAGCATGTTTATTTTCAATATATAGTTTTTTCGTTCATAGGAATTTTGTCACACTAGTTGCCCCTTTATATAAATAATTAACATTTAATGGGCTACAATATTCATTTACATCTATATTGTCTCATCTGCGGACGATTGGGTGGTGCGCATGCGCGATGTCTTCATACCGTGATTGGCATGGCGACGGCGTCTCCAGGGTGCATCACGTTCCAGGATTACCCGGAAGTGATGCCTCACATGACGCGGGCCGCAATGTTCAGTTCCGGGTGTGCGACTCGCGCATGCGCCGCGTACAACACCTAATCTGCTCCATTACTATATAAAGCCATTATTTGCTGGGGTTTTAATGTATCCCCCTGACGAAGGAAAACAGTTTCCGAAACGCGCGTCGGGGCGCGTTCTTTTTCAGCTTTAGCCCGTGAATCTGCTCCCAGGTATTTGCTTTGAATTTTGGCGGCATTTTTTCACTTCCTAGCCTTTTCATATTAGTGCACGGTGTAGGCCATTATATTTTCATGGTGACCGTTCACCATCTATGTGGCACATGGTGACTTCATTTATAATTGCATGCATAATATATGTATATTGTGTAGCGCTTCCCACGGCTGTGGGGCGTCGGGACATGGCATAGCTTGCCTAGCTAGCCAATGCTCCCACGCCGCCAGTCCACGACGACGTGAGGCATGGGTCCCAGATGGTAAGAGAATGTGGACCCACTGGACCACGGAGGGAGACCCGGGCCTGCCCGGACTAGGGAAGGGCAGCGACCGGGATCCGTGGCAGCTGAGCATGTGGGCAAGGTGGCGACCTGCAGGACTAGACAACACCGCACAACTTCAGGTAAGAAGAAACATAAAGTTTACTTAAAGAAACAAAAGTACATAAACAGAACATAAGACCGGCTCCCGATTCCGCACATCAGAGAAGGGTACACAACTCAGGATCACAGACGAGTGCTGGAGGACATCACGGGTAGATGCAGTCCAGGGTTATCTGGCACAGGCATACTTGGAAGGCCTCTCTCTCAGGCCTTAGGCGTAGCACAGGCTCAGCAGGAGAACATCAGACACCGACCTCAGACAGACTTCAGACGATGGCGGGGTCATCACGGGTTGATGAAGTCCAGGATCATCTGGCACGGGCATACTAGTATGGCCTCACTCTCAGGCCTCGGGCGTAGCACAGGCTCAGCAGGAGAACATCAGACACCGGCCCAGGACGAACGTCAGACGATGGCGGGGTCATCACGGTTGATGAAGTCCAGGGTCATCTGGCACGGGCATACTAGGACGGCCTCTCTCTCAGGCCTCAGGCGTAGCACAGGCTCAGCAGGAGAACATCAGACACCGACCCAGGACAGACGTCATCACAGGGTAGACCAAGGAGGAACCGGCAGGACAGGCAGGTTGTCACGGCAAGTGACCAAGGCAGTCTCTGGGACAGGCAGGTTGTCACAGCAAGTGACCAGGCAGTCTCTGGGACAGGCAGGTTGTCACGGCTAGTGACCAGGGCAATCTCTGGGACAGGCAGGTTGTCACGGCAAGTGACCAGGGCAGGCAGGTTGTCACGGCAAGTGACCAGGCAGGCAGGTTGTCACGGCAAGTGACCAGGCAGGCAGGTTGTCACGGCAAGTGACCAGGGCAGGCAGGTTGTCACGGCAAGTGACCAGGCAGGCAGGTTGTCACGGCAAGTGACCAGGCAGTCTCTGGGACAGGCAGGTTGTCACGGAAAGTGACCAGGGCAGTCTCTGGGACAGGCAGGTTGTCACGGCAAGTGACCAGGCAGTCTCTGGGACAGGCAGGTTGTCACGACAAGTGACCAGGCAGTCTCTGGGACAGGCAGGTAGTCACGGCAAGTGACCAGGCAGTCTCAAGACAGGCAGGTTGTCACAGTAAGTGACCAGGCAGTCTCTAGACAGGCAGGTATATACGACCTGATATGGTGGAGCCTCCAGGTAGGCTGCAGTCGGATGGCAGATGATCGCTCCCAGGTGAGCAGGCAAGAGCCGGGGATCTCTGCAGATGATGTCCGAACTTCCGGATGGAGCTGCAGTCGGATGGCAGATGATCGCTCCTAGGTGAGCAGGCAAGAGCCAGGGATCTCTGCAGATGACGTCCGAACCTCTGGAAGGAACTGCAGACGGATGGCAGACAGGCAAGCCGACAGGTAACAGACAGGTAACTGGAATCAGGAGCTGATGGCTGAAACAGAGTTAGACTGCACAGGAACAACAGGAACACGGATTGGATCTCAGAGAGTCAGGAACACAGACAGGAACACGGACTGGGTCTCAGGGAGTCAGGAACACGGACAGGAATATGGATTGAATCACAGGAACATGGACTGGAACACAGGCCTCGGACTCCGGACATCTGGCACCGATCAGCAGGCTCCGGACATCTGGCAATGATCGGCAGGATCCGGACATCAGGCAGGAAGGATAGGATCCGGACATCTGGAAGTGGTCGTCGGACATCGGACATCAGGCCATGGTCATCAGGCATAGGATCCGGACATCTGGCAGCGACCTGAAAAGGAACCCCAGCGGTCTGGTGCAAGCCCCGCCAGGCTCAACGGGAGCTGGCCGGGGATTGCACAGAGGCTGAGCACAGAGTAACAGAAACTCAGCACACACCGGACTCCTCCTTCCAAGATGAACTCAGGTTATATAGCAAGGATTCACAGTCACTGGCACAGGGTTCTGGACACAGCAGGATTTCAGGAACATAACACAGAGGACACAGTTCAGACAGTCAGGTACCGGGTTTGATCCAGGATCAGGGAACAAGACATAGCAGGAACAGGGAATCAGCTCTCCAGAGCTGATCAACTTCAGAGCAGGAGCTGAACACACAACCACATACGGCTAGGTTCAGGGATTCAGTGTGGATTCAATGCGAAGCTCTGGCAACGCCCACTAGGGCTGGGGAACTTTATATATGAGCTGCTTCACAGCGATAGGCTGGAGCAGTAACTCTAGTAAACACCCAATCCACATAAAAGCAGGACAGGTGTGGGCCGCGCCCCCTATGCAGAGCCAGACAGCACAACACAGAGGGAACCCAACAATGGCTGCTGCCAACCACGCAGTAAGTCATGCACCACTGCAGAGGACTTTTCAAGCTACGGACGGCTTTCACAGCAAGTTAGGAACCGCACATGCGGGCGGTCATGCAAAGCAGCGGAGCCACTCACGCAAGTACGGGTACGCAGCAGAGCCGGGAACTGAGCAGCATCCATATAGGTAACAGACAACAGTATCCCAGCTGGTTAGGGGGAAAGGAGCAAAAGGGTTAATGCAAAAAACATGCAAAGTAACGCTGGAAAACAAAGTACAGACAATACCAGCGTTACAGTATCCCCCTCCTCAGGCCCCCTCTTCTGAAGACCCAAGTAAAAAAAAATTCCCCAGAAAAATTCACTTGGGTTTGGCGGTAAGTCCCATAGTTCACAATATGGCAGCAGAGTTAATAGCTCGAAAAGTCCGAACCGCTGACCAAGCGGGGAATCGAGCCATCTAGTCCACTTACCCTGTGGGGACCAAGTAGTCTAGTTCACACATCAGGTGGAGCTTGGAAAAAGTCCTGCAGACCGCACATGCTCAGCGGAGTCCATGGCCAGAGCTTACTGTAGCGCTTCCCACGGCTGTGGGGCGTCGGGACATGGCATAGCTTGCCTAGCTAGCCAATGCTCCCACGCCGCCAGTCCACGACGACGTGAGGCATGGGTCCCAGATGGTAAGAGAATGTGGACCCACTGGACCACGGAGGGAGACCCGGGCCTGCCCGGACTAGGGAAGGGCAGCGACCGGGATCCGTGGCAGCTGAGCATGTGGGCAAGGTGGCGACCTGCAGGACTAGACAACACCGCACAACTTCAGGTAAGAAGAAACATAAAGTTTACTTAAAGAAACAAAAGTACATAAACAGAACATAAGACCGGGCTCCCGATTCCGCACATCAGAGAAGGGTACACAACTCAGGATCACAGACGAGTGCTGGAGGACATCACGGGTAGATGCAGTCCAGGGTTATCTGGCACAGGCATACTTGGACGGCCTCTCTCTCAGGCCTTAGGCGTAGCACAGGCTCAGCAGGAGAACATCAGACACCGACCTCAGACAGACTTCAGACGATGGCGGGGTCATCACGGGTTGATGAAGTCCAGGATCATCTGGCACGGGCATACTAGTATGGCCTCACTCTCAGGCCTCGGGCGTAGCACAGGCTCAGCAGGAGAACATCAGACACCGGCCCAGGACGAACGTCAGACGATGGCGGGGTCATCACGGGTTGATGAAGTCCAGGGTCATCTGGCACGGGCATACTAGGACGGCCTCTCTCTCAGGCCTCAGGCGTAGCACAGGCTCAGCAGGAGAACATCAGACACCGACCCAGGACAGACGTCATCACAGGGTAGACCAAGGAGGAACCGGCAGGACAGGCAGGTTGTCACGGCAAGTGACCAAGGCAGTCTCTGGGACAGGCAGGTTGTCACAGCAAGTGACCAGGCAGTCTCTGGGACAGGCAGGTTGTCACGGCTAGTGACCAGGGCAATCTCTGGGACAGGCAGGTTGTCACGGCAAGTGACCAGGGCAGGCAGGTTGTCACGGCAAGTGACCAGGCAGGCAGGTTGTCACGGCAAGTGACCAGGCAGGCAGGTTGTCACGGCAAGTGACGAGGGCAGGCAGGTTGTCACGGCAAGTGACCAGGCAGGCAGGTTGTCACGGCAAGTGACCAGGCAGTCTCTGGGACAGGCAGGTTGTCACGGAAAGTGACCAGGGCAGTCTCTGGGACAGGCAGGTTGTCACGGCAAGTGACCAGGCAGTCTCTGGGACAGGCAGGTTGTCACGACAAGTGACCAGGCAGTCTCTGGGACAGGCAGGTAGTCACGGCAAGTGACCAGGCAGTCTCAAGACAGGCAGGTTGTCACAGTAAGTGACCAGGCAGTCTCTAGACAGGCAGGTATATACGACCTGATATGGTGGAGCCTCCAGGTAGGCTGCAGTCGGATGGCAGATGATCGCTCCCGGGTGAGCAGGCAAGAGCCGGGATCTCTGCAGATGATGTCCGAACTTCCGGATGGAGCTGCAGTCGGATGGCAGATGATCGCTCCTAGGTGAGCAGGCAAGAGCCAGGGATCTCTGCAGATGACGTCCGAACCTCTGGAAGGAACTGCAGACGGATGGCAGACAGGCAAGCCGACAGGTAACAGACAGGTAACTGGAATCAGGAGCTGATGGCTGAAACAGAGTTAGACTGCACAGGAACAACAGGAACACGGATTGGATCTCAGAGAGTCAGGAACACAGACAGGAACACGGACTGGGTCTCAGGGAGTCAGGAACACGGACAGGAATATGGATTGAATCACAGGAACATGGACTGGAACACAGGCCTCGGACTCCGGACATCTGGCACCGATCAGCAGGCTCCGGACATCTGGCAATGATCGGCAGGATCCGGACATCAGGCAGGAAGGATAGGATCCGGACATCTGGAAGTGGTCGTCGGACATCGGACATCAGGCCATGGTCATCAGGCATAGGATCCGGACATCTGGCAGCGACCTGAAAAGGAACCCCAGCGGTCTGGTGCAAGCCCCGCCAGGCTCAACGGGAGCTGGCCGGGGATTGCACAGAGGCTGAGCACAGAGTAACAGAAACTCAGCACACACCGGACTCCTCCTTCCAAGATGAACTCAGGTTATATAGCAAGGATTCACAGTCACTGGCACAGGGTTCTGGACACAGCAGGATTTCAGGAACATAACACAGAGGACACAGTTCAGACAGTCAGGTACCGGGTTTGATCCAGGATCAGGGAACAAGACATAGCAGGAACAGGGAATCAGCTCTCCAGAGCTGATCAACTTCAGAGCAGGAGCTGAACACACAACCACATACGGCTAGGTTCAGGGATTCAGTGTGGATTCAATGCGAAGCTCTGGCAACGCCCACTAGGGCTGGGGAACTTTATATATGAGCTGCTTCACAGCGATAGGCTGGAGCAGTAACTCTAGTAAACACCCAATCCACATAAAAGCAGGACAGGTGTGGGCCGCGCCCCCTATGCAGAGCCAGACAGCACAACACAGAGGGAACCCAACAATGGCTGCTGCCAACCACGCAGTAAGTCATGCACCACTGCAGAGGACTTTTCAAGCTACGGACGGCTTTCACAGCAAGTTAGGAACCGCACATGCGGGCGGTCATGCAAAGCAGCGGAGCCACTCACGCAAGTACGGTACGCAGCAGAGCCGGGAACTGAGCAGCATCCATATAGGTAACAGACAACAGTATCCCAGCTGGTTAGGGGGAAAGGAGCAAAAGGGTTAATGCAAAAAACATGCAAAGTAACGCTGGAAAACAAAGTACAGACAATACCAGCGTTACATATTGTTTTTTTCACTAGGATTGCCCATATTTGTTTTTTCACTAATATTTTTTATATATTGTTCTTTATGCAATGAATATTGCAGATATTCATACACGTTTTATGTGATTTTATATATGTATTTTTTATCTGAGGTTCACTGCGTTTATTACTTTGTGCATATATATCACATGCTGCCTATCCTATGCTTATACATCTAGCCATTACCTGGTGCTGTTTGAGCACACCTATCTTTATATGTGCACACATTTATACATTAATTAGTTTAAGGTGTACACAATTAAGCACATAATCTTATATGGTGACGTGCTCATTCTATATTAGGTATTTTATTATCCGGGTTATCGTTTGTTGTATACCATTTATTATTTATTATGGTATAATTTTGTATACACTATTTTGTAATTTTTTATTTATTTTATGTTTATTCAATTTAATTTAATAAAATTATATTTGATTATTTACAGTGTGCAACATTGTCAATTTGTTAGTCAATCCAAACGTATTTCCAAAAAAAAATATATTAATGCTATTCCAATGCATTGGGTTAAACATGTATGCCTTTATTGTCTCCTCAACCTCCCCAATACATTCTACATTAGTCTTTGTTTTTTCCTTCATGTACAATTAACCAACAAGGCAAGAATGGGTTTTTTTTAATGTCGATATTTGGTTCCCATAGACTTACATTGGACTTCCGGTATCGGAATCGATATCGACGATATTTAGTGATATGGGTGATACCATTCCGATCCGATATTTTTAGATATCGAGCAGTATCGCTCAACACTAACTAGGACTCAATTTAATACCTGGATTTATGACTCACTACATGGACACAATTCACACCTCCACCAGGTGGACTCCACATAACTAAGAACATCAATCCCACTGCCTCTCCATTTGTAAGAAAATGCTTATTTGATTTCCTTGACTTATCTTTAGGAGGCATTACATCTCCCACTTCATGAAAAATACCTATTTTACATCCCTTTAAAAGTTCTGCTTTTTTTACCTATTAACTATTGAACTTGCCTAAAAGTACTTCGTGGCTCTGAAAGCTTTCAAAAAATATTTTTTTTCTGGTTACCC
>JARQOD010009408.1:0-31535 GCA_033576555.1 Oophaga sylvatica
TTGATGTTAGTGGCCTGGTGGAGGTCATTTTGCAAAGCTCTGGCACTGTGCTCCTCCTGTTCCTCCTTGCACAAAGGAGGAGGTTGCGGTCCTGGTGCTGGGTTGTTGCCCTCCTACAGCCCCTTACACATCTCCTGGTATGCTGGCCTCTCTCCTGGTATCTGCTCCATGCTCTGGACATTGTGCTGACAGACACAGCTACCCTTATTGCCACAGCTCGCATTGATGTGCCATTCTGGATGAGCTACACTACCTGAGCAACTTCTGTTGGTTGTAGACACCACCTCATGTAACTGTACAGTACCTCTAGGGGTGAGAGCAATAATAAAATGCAAAAGTGACCAAAACAGCCAAAAAAGATGAGAATAGAGAAATGGTCTGTGGTCACCACTTGCAGAGCGACTCCTTTATAAGGGGTGTCTTGCTAATCGCCGATCATTTGTACCTGTTGTCTGTTCCATTTGCACAACACAGCAGGAGAAATTGATTCATAATTGGTGTTGCTTTGTTACTGGAGAGGTAGATTTCACAGAAGTGTCATTGACTTGGAGTTACATTGTGTTGTGTTAGTGTTCACTTTATTTTTTGAGCAGTGTTAAACATTGGAATAGAAGAATCCAGGATATCTATTAACAGAAAAATAGTGAGGAAACACTTAGCTAACATAAATGAATTCAAGTCTCCAGGTCTAGATGAATTACATCCCAGAGTACTGAATGAGATAGCAGAATAAATTTTGAACCACTCTCCATAATCTTTGAAAATTCTTGGAGAACAGGAGAAGTCCCAGAAGACTGGAGAAGAGCAAATGTTGTTCCTATCTTTAAAAGAGGAAGAAGGTGGACCCAGGGAACTATAGGCCGGTGAGTCTGACATCTATACCAGGAAAGATCTTTGAAAAAATTATTAAACAACATGTATGTAAGTACCTGGACAAGAATGAAATGATTAACCAGAGTCAGCATGGGTTTGTAACTAATAAGTCATGTCAGACTAATTTAATTCCTTCTATGACAGAATCACTGACTTGGTGGATCAGGGAAATGCTGTAGATATATTATATCTTGACTTCAGCAAAGCATTTGACAAAGTATCTCACACAATCCTTAATGAAAAAATGACTAAGTATGGAATGGACAAGGCAACTGTTAGGTGGATTCATAACTGGCTTAGTGATAGGACCCAAAGAGAGGTAGCAAATGGCTGCACATCCAGTTGGAAGAATGTATCAAGTGGGGTACCAGAGGGCTCTGTCTTGGGCCCTGTATTGTTCAACATCTTTATCAATGATTTAGATGAACGAATTGAGAGTAAACTGATTAAATTTGCTGATGACACAAAGCTAGGTGGGATAGCTAATACTAGAGAAGAGAGTGAGAGAGGATTCAAAAAGATATAAATAAACTGGAGCAGTGGGCAGCAACTAACAGAATGGTTTTTAAGAGGGAAAAATGCAAAGTACTACATCTGGGAAATAAAAATGAAAAAAGCGTATACAGAATGGGAGGAATAGGGCTAAGCAACAGCACATGTGAGAAAAACTTGGGTATACTAATAGATCACAGACTGAACATGAGTCAACAGTGTGATGCAGCAGCAAAAAAGGCAAATACAATTCTGGGATGTATTAACAGAAGCATACAGTCTAGATCACGGGAAGTCATTATTGCCCTCTACTACTCTTTGGTCAGACCTCGTCTGGAATACTGTGTCCTGTTTTGGGCACCACATTTTAAAAAAGACATCAACAAACTAGAGCAAGTTCAAGAAGAGCGACCAGAATGGTGTCCGGTCTGCAAACCATGTCCTTTGAGGAACGGTTACAGGATTTGGGAATGTTTAGCTTGCAAAAAAGAAGACTGAGAAGAGACTTAATAGCTGTCTACAAATATCTCAAGGGCTGTCACATTGTAGAAGGATTATCTTTATTCTTATTTGCACACGGAAAGACTAGAAGCAATGGGATGAAACTGAATGGGAGGAGACACAGATTAGATGTTAGAAAAACTTTTTGACAGAGTGATCAATGAGTGGAACAGGCTGCCATGAGAGGTTGTGAGTTCTCCTTCAATGGAAGTCTTCAAACAGACGCTGGACAGACGTCTGTCTGTGTAAGGTTCTTTGTCTCTTTTGACATGTTCCTTGAAACTCAGTTTTCCGTCGGCCATTTTGCTTTCTGTCTTTCTGCAGCTCTTGCCCTCAGTTAATATGGAGTTTCCAGTTTTCATGTTCCCGCCCTGATTCTCTCCCTCTTGCTTCTTAAGCAGCCTCAGCTGAACAATCAGTGCTCCTGAATCAAGCCTCAGTCAGCCTGTGACCTGACTCCTGGAAACCTTGGATTTTGGACTCCAGCTATTTCCTACTGAGGAACTTTGGAACACTTTTGGACTCTGGAAACCTGCTGTCTGGTGAATCCATGTTTGCAGAGGAATTACGGTACAGAGAAGAGATCCTGAACCTGCTTTGGAGAGTTATTGTAGAGCTTGAAGTTACTCTGCCTGCTGTGTCTCCTGCCTCTGTTCCTGCAAACTGTGTGACCTTTTCTGCATGCTGTATGAAGTAATACAAGTCATTTCATATCAACCTGTGTCTCATGTGTTTTCCTTGCACCCAAGCACAAGACGCTATAGGAACTGTACACTATACATGACAAGATTCAGGAGCCAATGTTTAGTGTCTGCTGGGTCTGGGAAAGCCGTGTCTGCTGTGACTGTGGATATCAGATGTCCGTTTAATACCTTCTGTGATGACAGTGGTTGTGACTTCTCACAACCATTCCAGGTGAGCGCATTCCCTTAAATGTTACTCTGGAGTGTTACCACAGGTAAACACTATTGTTTTTTTTTTTTCCCTTTCCTCTTCTCCTTCCAGCACTTCTGCCTTAAAAGATCTGGAAGATGGAGGCCCGCATAAAGGAGCTTTGCGGAGTGACTGATACAATCCTTGCAGATATACAGACTATAAAGACCCGTTTTGCAAGCCTACAGGACCTCACTAATCATAATTTGCAAATGTTTGGACAAACTACCCAGGAATTACGAGCCAGGATTGAGGCTCTAGAGGAACGAGTCCAGGCTCCTGTCATAACCCCGAGTTCTGGGATCCCCAAGTTACCTCCTTTTCGTTTTGGCGGTGAACGTGAGAAATTCAGGGGATTTATTAACCAATGCAATCTATTTTTCTCTGCACATGCTTCACAATTTCCCACTGAACGATCCAAAGTGCTTACTATAATCATGTTGCTTACCAATAAGGCTTTGATGTGGGCAAACCCTCTGATTGAGACTGAGGATGATTGTTTGAATCACCTTGATGCTTTTATTTCAGCCATGGGGCAGGTGTTTGATGACCCCAATCGAGGTGCAACAGCTGAAGCAGCCATGTTAACTTTGCGCCAAGGTAAGCGTTCAGTAGCCGAATATGCCTTGGATTTCAGGAGATGGGCTCTTGATACCACTTGGGACACTTCCGCCAAAAAATCTATTTTTCGGAAAGTGTTGTCTCCACTGATTAAGGATGAACTTGCTCGTGCCGACCCTCCCACTGCGTTAGGTGACTTTATTAACTATTGTATCCGTATTGATGCTCGTCTGACTGAACGCAGACAAGAGAGATGGTTCGAAAATAATCGCACTAACCTTTTACTACCTCCCTCCTCAGCTAAGGAACCTTTGAGTAGGATCACAAGGGAACCAGAACCTGAACCCATGCAGATGGACTCTTTACAAAGACGGGTTAGTGATGCACGCAAAGAACATCGTATAAAGGAAAATCTATGTTTCTACTGTGGTAAGTCAGGGCACTTCATTATAAACTGCCCCAGCCGTTCTCGTAAGACTACTGCAGCAGTCATTCACTGTGAGTGTTGCGAGAGGAGCTCTGTCATGTCCGAGCCTCAGGCTCCAGAGAGATCTGCTGCAAGAGATCTTGATTTCTCGAACTTAAACTCTGTTAGTTCTGGGGACGATGACGGTATAAACGCTGCAATTTTTCAAGTTTCCTCAGCGGTGTCCCAGCTGAGTTGTAAAAGAAACAATTCTCATTGCTTCCTTTCCATCAAACTCTGGGTTGACTCAGTCTGGGTGTCTAGCTCTGCTATGATCGACTCAGGAGCAAGTGGAAATTTTATGGATATCTCCTTTGCTCTGAAACAGGGGATACTGTTGTGAATGGACTTGAAATGAGTTCTGAGCAGAGGCTCCCTCTGGTGGTTACAAGCGGTACTGGACTGTCCAGTGAAGATTGTGAGGAGTGGGAATCAGGTGTTACTGACTGGTCTTATATAAGGGAGTCGCCTTCCCATCAGGGTTGCCGGTGATCAATTGTTCTGGTCTCAATCCTTGAGTCCTGTTTCCTTTGTAGCCTGCTGTGTCGTGTCTGCATCTCCTGCTAACAGATAAGACATTTTCTTCTTTTTGTTTTTGTGCTGATTTTTGCATTTTGTCCTGCACTTCTGTGGGGGCCTTCAGGGTCCCCTCCGGGGGCTTTTGCCCTCTCAGTTTAGTTCAGCCACTGATGTTTGTACTTTTGCTTTTTCCAGTTTTTTCAGTGGCTGCTGTTTTGATTTTGTTACACCAGAGAACTAATTTAGGTGGTAGAGGTCGTGTGATCTCAGGTGATTTTGAAATTAGTAGAGTTGGTACTTTTCAGGGTTTTTTGGGATTGCAGTAAGTGCCCTTCCTATCCTTTTCTATTTAGGTAGTTTGGGCCCCAACATTTGCTCATACTATTTTCTGTCTGTGTCAGTATTTCATCTTGTCTAACCGCCATTTCATGTTTGGGGGATTTCTATGTTCTTTGGGGATCTGCTCCGGGGCAGATAGCTTTCCTCTTTCTATCTTTAGGTGTAGTTAGTTTCTCAGGCTGTGACGAGGCGTCTAGGACCAACGTAGGAACGCTCCACGGCTGCCTCTAGTTGTGGTGGTTAGTCAGGGTACTGCAATCTCATAGATTCCAATTTCTCTGGTGTATTGCCTTTTTTACCTGCACTCCTCAGCTACCGAAACATAACAGGATACGTTCAGTGAAGAAGGCTACTCCAGTACAGATGGAGACTGTGGATGGCTCCCTGTTGACCTCTGGAAAAGTGGATCAGGAAACAGAGCCTTTGAGGGTCCTTATGGGTAAAGATCATCAGGAGAAAATGTCTTTTATGCTTATCTCTTCTCCCCACTTTCCCATTATTCTAGGGCTACCATGGCTGCAGGCGCAGAATCCTACGATTAACTGGGAGACCAAGGAATTACACTTTCCGGAGAAACAGATGAGTCAAGGAGTTTCAGCTTGCTCTGTTCCTAAAGGAACCATGTCAGTCCCTGAACTACCAGCTGTATACCAGGACTATGTGGATTTATGTGACAAGAAGAACGCTGATCAGCTTCCTCCTCACCGTCCATATGATTGTCCAATCGAATTCATAATAGAGGTGGATGCTTCAGACTGTGCCGTTGGAGCTATACTCTCTCAGAGAACAGGTGAGAAGAATGTCTTGCATCCCTGTGCCTTCTTTTCCAGCAGTTGTCTTCGGCTGAGAGGAACTACGATGTGGCAATAGAGAATTGTTGGCCATTATTGCCGCCTTCAAGGAATGGAGACACCTTCTTCAGGGAGCTGCACAGCAAATAGTCGTCCTGACAGACCATCGTAACCTTGAATTTATCAGGTCGGCTAAGTGCCTGACTCCTCGCCAGGCTCGCTGGAATCTTGAATCTTTTCTTAAACCAATTTAATTTTATCATTTCTATAGACCAGGATCGCGCAATGGAAAGGCTGATGCACTCTCTAGGATTCATTCAGCAGAGACACGTCACTTACTCCTCCTAAGACTATTCTTCCTGACTCTAAATTCCTGGAGTGATTCATAATCAAGACCTACTTAAGGACATCAAGGAAGCATACCATGCGGATTCTTTGTTGGCTCAACCCCCAAGGGACGTAAGTCTTGTCTTTAAGAATGGTGTGTGGATTCAGGGACAACGTCTGTATATACCTGAAACAGTCAGATTGAGAGCATTGCAACTCATCCACGATTCCAAGATAGCTGGGCATAGGGGAATTCTAAAGACACAAGAATTTCTTTCTCGTTTCTTTTGGTGCCCACTTACAGGAAAGATGTTTTAAACTATGTCACTTCATGTGAAGTCTGTGCAAGATGCAAAACACCTCGCTCCTCACCAACTGGTCTGTTACAACCTCTTCCCACCCCGTCCCGCCCGTGGGATCCATTTCTATGGACTTCATTGTGGAGTTACCAACCTCTCAAGGGAAGAACACCATTCTAGTGGTGGTTGATCGTCTAACAAAGGCAGCTCATTTTATCCCTTGTGTCGGCTTACCCACTGCAAAACAGACATCAGACTTGATGATTAAGAATGTGTTTCGCTTACATGGAGTACCGGATGAGGTCATTTCAGATCGAGGGGTGCAATTCACTTCAAGGTTTTGGCAAAATTTCTGTGCCGCTTTGGACATTAAAGTAAACCTTTCTTCTGCTTTTCATCCCCAGACTAATGGACAGACAGAACGAACCAATCAGACCCTGGAGCAGTATCTCACCTGCTTTATCTGCCACCTACAAGATGATTGGGTGGATCTACTTCCACTGGCTGAGTTCTCTTATAACAACTCTCAGAGCGCCTCCACTAAGAAGTCTCCTTTTTACTCCAATCTAGGTTATCATCCTAACATTCTTCCTCGATTTCCCATAGATACGCCCTTGCCGGCAGTGGCTGAAAGAATCACTTCTTTACAAAAGAATATGGATCTTCTAAAGGAAAATCTAGAATTGGCTCAGGAAAGGTACAAGAAAGCAGCAGATAAATTTTGTAAACCTGCACCAGCTTTCAAGGTAGGAGATTTGGTCTGGCTGTCAACCAGAAATCTTAAATTAAAGATTCCATCGTCTAAATTGGGACATAAGTACATTGGACCTTGTAAGATCAGTAAGATTATAAGTGCTGTTGCTTGTTGTCTTCAACTGACCAGAACTATGAGAATCCACCCTGTCTTTCATGTATCCCTACTAAAGGCTGCAACACCCAATACGTTTCCTAGACGCTCTTCTCCTTGCCCTGACCCAGTGCTGGTCGATGGTCAGGAAGAATTTATGGTGGAAAGGATTCTAGATTCCAGGTTGTACAGAAATCAGTTGCAATATTTGATTAAATGGCAGGGCTACCCAGTGGAGGACAACTCATGGAACCAGTCAATAATGTAAATGCTCCTCGCCTGCTCCGCCAGTTTCATCAGAGGTACCCTGACAAGCCTGGTCTGAGGTCATCCGGAGGTTGTCCTTAAGGGGGAGTAATGTAAGGTTCTTTGTCTCTTTTGACATGTTCCTTGAAACTCAGTTTTCCGTCGGCCATTTTGCTTTCTGTCTTTCTGCAGCTCTTGCCCTCAGTTAATATGGAGTTTCCAGTTTTCATGTTCCCGCCCTGATTCTCTCCCTCTTGCTTCTTAAGCAGCCTCAGCTGAACAATCAGTGCTCCTGAATCAAGCCTCAGTCAGCCTGTGACCTGACTCCTGGAAACCTTGGATTTTGGACTCCAGCTATTTCCTACTGAGGAACTTTGGAACACTTTTGGACTCTGGAAACCTGCTGTCTGGTGAATCCATGTTTGCAGAGGAATTACGGTACAGAGAAGAGATCCTGAACCTGCTTTGGAGAGTTATTGTAGAGCTTGAAGTTACTCTGGCCTGCTGTGTCTCCTGCCTCTGTTCCTGCAAACTGTGTGACCTTTTCTGCATGCTTTTATGAAGTAATACAAGTCATTTCATATCAACCTGTGTCTCATGTGTTTTCCTTGCACCCAAGCACAAGATGCTATAGGAACTGTACACTATACATGACAGTCTGGGATGATTTACTGAATCCTGCTTTGAGCAGGGGGTTGGACCAGATGACCAGAGGTCCCTTTCAACTCTACCATTCTATGATTCTATGATACCTAGGTTCTTCTTATCTTCAGCAGAGATGAATGATCATTCCAAGTGCGGTTTGGTTCAGTTCGTCTAACGTCCTGATTTTTGCCGAATAGTTCAACGAACATACCCAAACCCCATTAAATTCAATGGAAAGCAAAAGCAAATGCATACACAACACATTAAGAGGTGACAAAAATCTTCCCAAACAGCATAGTAGAAACTTGCTAAAGGCACAGCAGCAGTCAGCCATGCCCCATGCATCAGGTATCAGGGTCTGGACCAGCATTTACAGCTTTGAATTGAAGTTTTAATTAAGACCTGGTGGTTAAGGGATCATTGTAATCCTTCTTTGCTGGGAACCCTGATACCTCATGCAACAGCTCAATTTTTTTTTCAGCCACACTCAGGTGGCACAAACATCAGTTTCATAGAGTGCTATTGGTAGAAAAATGTAAGGAAAGTAACCCAGGTAGTTGAATAATCTATTGACCCACAGTAGAGCATTTAATAATGGCACAGAACCAGTCAGCTATGGGCCATGCATAAGGTATCTTGGTATAGGCCAGCATTTCCACAGAGTATAAACAGTATAATAGGCCTCTGACAGACCTTACACTACAGGCAACCCACCAGATGGAGACCCAACTTGGAGTCTCCACATTTCAAAAAATTGTTTGTAACATCAGTAGCAATAGCAACAGCAGACATAGAAGCCATGAAAAAAGGTGTCACAAACTGCAATAATGCGAGATCAATGCATGACAATAAAAATTACACCATCGCCTATTCTGCCCAGTTTGCGAATGGGTTGCAAAGGTCTTTGGAGATTCATGACTTTTTCATTTTGATGAAAATTCGGAAGCGCTTATCCATCAGGATACCACCAATAGTGCTGAACACACGTTCTGAGAGAATGCTGGCTGTCGGGCTTGACAAAACCTCCAAGTTGTTACAGGCGAGCTCAGGCCACTCTTCCATTTTTGAAGACCAAAATGCAAAACGGTCAAAATTCCCCTGATGGCATTGATATTGAGCTCCAGATTCAAAACATGTCAGACTTGTATTTTGTTCTGCTGGTGCACGGGCTTGTCTAAAAAATGTGTGAAACGACTTACAGAAATTGCTTCTGCTACTTACACTGGTGCTGCTAATGTTTTTGCGGTGACACCTTGATGTTCCCGGGGTTGGAAGTCTAGAACTGCAATGCACACTGTGTGCCTCACCGGTATCTTGGGGAAAACCACTCTTAAGATTGTCTACAAGTGTGCACGTCCTTTTCCAGGGGGGAAGCATCTGGCAAAATTTACTCTTGTACTGTGGATCTAAAAGATTGGCAACCCAGTAGGTAGCACTGTTTCTAACCCTAATAATACTGGCATCATGTTGAAGATATTGAAGAAAGAAGTGTTTCGGGCGCTTCCATGAGGTCCAAGTCCATGTTGTGTTGGTGGCGTGTAACAGTCAAGATTGCTTCCTTCACCCCTCCCACCAACCATGGACAACTCAGTGGGGATCATTATTATAGATGAGCGAATATGTTCAAAAAAAGATCGCCAAACATAAAATCAGCACGAATATGGTACATTTGGATTCGTGATCGGTAACACAAGCATTTTTCTTAAAATCAGAGAAAGTCAGTAACATTCGGTAAAAGTGCAGGAAAATAATTGCGTTGCCGCTAAAGTATTTTAAAGTCAGCAATTCATGTGCCACGTACAGTATAATCACAACGTGACAGGTTAAAATAGAATAGATAGAATAGATAGATTCTTCCCACCTGAAGATCCCTGTGGATCTTCAGGTGGGAACACTGCATTCTGAGAAGATTTCTCTTCATGTGCTGTCTGGTCTCGCTTAGCCTCTAGTTCTAGGACTCCCGAGGCTGCAAAAACACGAACCTGTTCTGGACTGGACGTCTGGATAAGTCCTCCATTGGGACTCAGGATGTCATGAAATGTGCATTTCTCCCATTCGTACTGTCCGGTCTCCTACGTCTGCTACTTCTGCTAATTTGCCTGGCCTGCCCTCGGCATATTGAACGTATGCGGATGTCTTCGACAAGACGGAGGCTGAGACCTTGCCACCTCATAGGCCGTATGACAGCCCAATTGACCTATTGCTGGGTACTTCACCTCCACGGGGTCGAATCTACCACCTGCTCCAGGTCGAGACTCACGCTATGTCCGAGTATATAGAAAAAAACCTCGCTAGGGGGTTTATCCAGAAATCCTCATCTCCGGCCGGAGCTGGGTTTTTCTTTGTGAAGAAGAAGGATGGCTCTCTGCGACCCTGCATTGACTGCAGGGCCTTAACCAAATCACATTAAAAAATAAGTATCCCCTACCCCTGATATTCGAGCTGTTTGATCACCTGAAGGGTTCCAGAGTCTTCACAAAGCTTGACCTACGAGGGGCATACAACCTGGTTCAAATTCACCAGGGAGACGAGTGGAAGACAGCTTTCAACACCCACGATGGCCATTACGAGTATCTCGTTATGCCATTTGGACTCTGCAATGCTCCAGCCGCCTTCCAAGAACTGGTGAACAACATCGTCCGTGACCTGCTCTATATGTGTGTGGTAGTATACCTGGACGACATCTTGGTATTCTCTCCTGATCTACAAAAACACAGGAGGGACATTCGCCAGGTTATTCTACGATTAAGAACTAACCCTCTCTATGCCAAATATGAAAAGTGCGTCTTCGAACAGTTCTCTCTTCCGTTTCTGGGCTACATCATTTCTGAGATCAGTCTGAAGATGCATCCCGAGAAGGTATCTGCTGTCATGAAGTGGCCCTGTCCAGACGGTCTTAAGGATATCCAGCATTTTTTTCGGGTTTGCGAATTATTATCGCCAAGTTAGATATAATTTTTCTTCCCGGACTGCTCCTATTTCTGCCCTGACCCACAACGGAGCCAATCCTAAGGAATGGACTCCTGAAGCAGAAAAAACGTTATATCTCTCAAGCACGCATTCTTCTTGGCTCCGGTGCTCCATCGCCCAAACCATAACAAACAGTTCTTCCTGGAGGTGTGGATGCATCTTCCACAGGGACAGAGCCGTCCTCACTCAGAAGTCTTCATCCGGTTGCATGGAGTCCTGGGCTTTTTCTCTAAACTCTTCTTGGCACCAGAACGTAAATACTCTATTGGTGATAGAGAACTGCTCGCGAGGAGTGGCGGTACTTGCTGGAAGGAGCGTTGCACCCTGCGGTAATTTACACTGACCACAAGAATTGGCTTGTCTGCAGCCTGCTCAGCGGCTTAGCCCCCACCGTCAAGCCAGATGATCTTTGTTCTTCGCTCGCTTCAACTTCAAAGTCCACTTTCATCCAGCTGATAAAAACGTTAAGGCGGACGCGCTCTCCAAGTCTTTCCAGGTCTCCGACCAGGAGGAGGAGCCTAAGCATGTCAACGAGCCCTTCAAAATAATCTCATTCGCTCCGCTAGACTTATCTCATCTACCCTTTGGTAAGCCTTACATGGCTGAACCTGGCAGGAAGCGGGTTCTTCTCTATGGACATTCTTCTAAGCTGGCGGGCCACGCCGGACAGAAGATTGGTGGGGACTCTGTGCAAAGATGTTGCGAATTTCATCTCTGCTTGTCCTTTGTATGCCCGAAATAAGACTCCCAAACAGTTTCAGACCAGTCAGTTGCTTCCCTTGCCTGTGCTGTCTTCTCCCTGGCAGAATATCTCCATGGATTTCTTCACAGATCTGCCAGTGTCGGCTAGATGTACCGTCATCTGGGTGGTGGTGGATCGTTTTTCCAAGATGGCTATTTTCATCCCGTTTTATGGTCTTCCATCTGGCCAGTACTGGCAAAAGAATTCATTCTTCAGATTTTTTGTCTCCATGGTCTAATGCTTCACATAGTCTCCGATAGAGGTGTCCAGTTTACATCTCTTTTCTGGAGAGCCACCTGTAAGCTGCTGGATGTTACTTTGGATTTCTCATCTTCTTACCATTCTCAGTCCAATGGCCAAGTGGAAAGGGTCAATCAGATCCTGACTAATTTTCTCCAGAATTTTGTTAATGCTCATCTCAGTGACTGGGCTGAACTCCTGCCTTGGGCCGAATTCTCTTACAGTAACCATGTGAGTGAGTCTTCGGCCAAATCTCCATTTTTTTGTGGTCTACGGTCAACATCCCAAAGTGCCGTTCCCTGTGGCTGTCACCTCCGACATTCCAACTGCTGATTCACTCGTCAGGAACTTTTCTAAGATGTTGGAGGACACTAAAGCGTCTTTGGTAATGTCCTCCTAACGGATGAAAAGACACGCGGATAAGAGACGTCTAGATTCACCTCTGTTTCATCCCGGAGATAAGGTCTGGCTATCATTTAAGTATATTCACTTCTAGATACCATCCTATTAATTGGGTCCTCGCTTCATTGGTCCCTTTGAGGTGTTGAAACAGATTAATCCAGTAGCCTACAAACTCAAATTCCAAGCCTCCTAGCAAATCCCCAATTCCTTCCATGTGTCTCTTCTCAAGCTTCTTGTCCATAGTTCTTTGTTCAAGGTTCTTGGTGCCACTTCGAGACCTGTCAGCGCTGAGGATGTTTTTGAGGTAGAGAACATTTTGGCCCACCTAGAAGGTAAGAGGAAAGACCTTCTTTCTTGTGGATTGGAAGGGGTTTTGTCCTGATGAGAGGTCCTGGGAGCCCAAGGAGATCATCTATGCCCCTCTCCTCCTGGAGAAATTTCTGACAGGCTTGAAAAAAAGAGGGCATAAGGGGGGTACTGTAGTACCCGCATCTCTGCCTGTTTACGATTCGGCCAGGGGTATAGTCATGGTCGAGCCCTCAGTTGTGTCAGGGCCCTGGCCTCTTCTTACATGAAAAGAGTATCCCCTCAGAAGTGTACCTGTGTCATCTTTTGCTGCACCATCAGGGACTCCTCTGTTGCGCTGGGGACCTTCTGTAGCCGGTTCCTGAATAACTGAGACAGTCTGATTTCAATGCAAAATGAAGAACTTTACTAGGCACACTTTGCAGCACATTCTAGTCAGATACAGGGACAGCATCAGAAACCACACAGTTCAACTCCAGCACTTTCCCTGTGCTTCCTTCTACATCCTCCAATACATTATGGGGTGATAGCGTCTTAGGCGGTACTGCAGCATTCTCCTTGTCCAGCCTCACTACTTCTTGGGACTCCCTCATCCAGGTCAGGTCTCCAGCTATGAGACACAGCTGGGGATCCAGGGGAGAAACTGAAGCAAAAACAAAACTACTGCTGGCCTAGATTTGTGGCACTTCCATTAGTATACGTAGTGAAGTGGGGTTGGTGCAGTGCGATAGATAGGCAGGGACCACAGAAGGTTCAACATAAATTGTGTCTTTATTCTTGGACTCACATACAGGAGTGATATCCTCCAGATCGCAGCCAGGTTTCCACAAATAAAGTCCATGCTTAAAGGCGCTCCAGCGGGTTTAATACGACTCCATCCGCATCCTGGGGGACACAATCAACCCTCGCATATAGTCCCCCTCACTACCTCACATTATATATATATATATTCCTACAAACAAACAAACTAAAAGGAAATCTATGCCAAGTATTGAAAAAGTATACCTTTATTAAACACACACATAAAAAAGTGTTAACATTTCTTTAAAGAGATACAGATTATTATTATTATTTATTTATATAGCGCCATTAATTCCATGGTGCTGTACATGAGAGGGGTTACATACAAAGTTATAGATATCGTTTACAGTAAACAAATTTACAGTGACAGACTGGTACAGAGGGGAGAGGACCCTGTCCTTGCGGACTTACATTCTATGGGATAATGTGGGAGAAACAGAAGGTCGGGGGTGTGGCAGCTCTGGTGGTGGCGAGGCAGCAGCTCTGGTGGTGGCGGCAGCTCTGGTGGTGGCAGCGAGGCGGCAGCTCGGGTGGTGGCGGCGAGGTGGCAGCGAGGCGGAAGCTCGGGTTGTGGCGGCGAGGCGGAATGGTTATTGCAGGCTGTAGGCTTTCCTGAAGAGATGGGTTTTCAGGTTCCGTTTGAAGGATCCAAGGGTGGTGGATAATCGTACATGTTGAGGCGTGGAATTCCAGAGGATGGGGGATATTCGGGAGAAATCTTGGAGGCGGTTGTGTGAGGAACGAATAAGTGTGGAGGATAGTAGGAGGTCTTGGGAGGATCGAAGATTACGTGAAGGAAGATATTGGGAGATTAGTTCAGAGATATAGGGAGGAGACAGGTTGTGGATGGCTTTGTAAGTCAGTATTAGTAGTTTGAACTGGATTCGTTGGGGAATTGGGAGCCAGTGGAGGGATTTGCAGAGGGGAGAAGCAGGGGAGTAGCGAGGGGAGAGGAGGATTAGTCGGGCTGCATAGTTGAGGACAGACTGGAGTGGTGCAAGAGAGTTGACGGGGAGGCCACAGAGGAGGATGTTGCAGTAATCGAGGCGGGAGATGATGAGGGCATGCACAAGAGTTTTAGTAGCTTGAGGGCTGAGGAAGGGACGGATTCTGGAAATGTTTTTAAGTTGGAGGCGACAGGAGGTGGAAAGAGTTTGGATGTGTGGTTTGAAGGACAGGGCAGAGTCGAGAGTTACTCCGAGGCAGCGGATTTCAGGTGCAGGAGAGATCGTGATGCCATTTACCATAATAGATAGATCGGGTAGGGAAGATACATGAGATGGAGGAAAGATGATGAGTTCGGTTTTGTCAACATTGAGTTTTAGGAAGCGAGAGGTGAAGAAGGAGGATATGGCTGATAGACACTCCGGGATTCTGGACAGCAGAGAGGTGACATCTGGGCCAGAGAGGTAGATCTGAGTGTCGTCTGCATACAGGTGGTACTGGAAGCCATGGGACTTTATGAGTTGTCCTAGGCCAAGGTTATAGATGGAAAAAAATAGGGGCCCCAGGACAGTGCCTTGAGGGACTCCAACAGAGAGAGGGCGGGATGAGGAGGTAGTGTGGGAGTGGGAGACGCTAAATGTGCGGTCGGAAAGGTAAGAGGCTATCCAGGACAGGGCAAGGTCTTTGCTGCCAAGGGAAGAAAGAATCTGTAGCAGTAGGCAGTGGTCGACTGTGTCAAAGGCAGATGACAGGTCAAGGAGGAGGAGGATGGAGAACTGTCTGTTAGCTTTAGCTGTGAGTAAGTCATTAGTAATTTTGGTCAGGACAGTTTCAGTGGAGTGGTGGGGGCGGAAGCCAGATTGGAGGTTGTCAAGGAGAGAGTTAGATGAGAGGTGGGAGGAAAGTTGAGCGTGGACATGCTGCTCAAGAAGTTTGGAAGCAAACGGGAGCAATGATATTGGGCGATAGCTGGGCATAGCAGTTGGGTCAAGGTTTGTTTTTTTGAGGATGGGTGTGATGGTGGCATGTTTGAGGACAGAGGGAAAGGTACCAGAAGATAGCGATAGGTTGAAGAGATGGGTTATGGCTGGGATGAGCGTGTTAGTGAGGTTGGGGAGCAGGTGGGAAGGGATGGGGTCAAGTGCACAGGTGGTGAGGTGAGATTTGAAAAGGAGGTGAGTAAGCTCTCCTTCAGTGATGTTGGAGAGGGAGGTTAGTAGGGAAGGACAGAGGTCTGGTATATGGAGTGGTTGGGGTGGTGGAACAGTAAAGGTTTGCCTTGTTTGGTCAATCTTATTTTTGAAGTAGGTGGCAAAGTCCTCGGCAGAGATGAGGGGAGTTGGAGGTGGCAGTGGTGGGCGGAGGAGAGAGTTGAATGTGCTGAACAGTTGTTTTGGGTTGTAGGATAATGAAGATACAAGGTTTGCAAAATAGGTCTGTTTAGCAGAGGTGAGGGCTATTTTGAAGGCAAGTGTAGCTTGTTTGAAAGCAGTGAAGTCGTCTGGCAGGCGTGTTTTTTTCCAATGCCGCTTATGATTGTCAAAGTTTTTTGGTGAGATTGTTGTGCCAGGGTTGCCTATTGATTCGTCGCACTTTGCCGTGCGTGAGAGGGGCGACTGAGTCTATGGCAGATGTGAGGGTGGTGTTATAGAAAGTGGTGGCGCTGTCTGTGTCGTGGAGTGAAGATATGGAGGACAGAGGTAGGAGAGAGTCTGAGAGTCTGTGAATGTCTAGGTGTGCGAGGTTTCTGCGAGGATGTGCCAGTGGCTGGACATAGGGGGCAGGTGAAGAGGACAGGGATGAGAAGGTGAGTAGGTGGTGGTCTGATAGGGGAAGGGGAGAGATTGTGAGATTAGATAGGGAACAGAGGCGAGTGAAGATTAGGTCTAATGTATGTCCGTCTGTGTGGGTGGCTGTGGAGGACCACTGAGTAAGTCCAAAGGATGAAGTAAGTGACAGGAGCTTGGAGGCTGCTGGCTGGCGGGTGTCAATAGGGATGTTAAAGTCACCCATGATAATGGTGGGGATGTCAGCAGAGAGAAAGTGAAGAAGCCAGCTGGAGAATTGGTCAATGAAGGCAGTGGCTGAGCCGGTGGTCGGTATATGACGGCCATTTGGAGATTAGAGGGAGAGTAGATACGGACCGAGTGGACCTCAAAGGAAGGGAGGATGAGGGAGGATGGGGTTTGGATACGGTTGAAGGAGCAGTTATTAGAAAGAAGGAAACCCACGCCTCCACCATGTCTGTTGCCAGAGCGAGGAGTGTGGGTGAAGTGGAGGCCGCCGTAACTCAGTGCAGCAGGGGAGGCCGTGTCAGCGGGCGTCAGCCAGGTCTCAGTGAGGGCCAGGAAGGAGAGGTTGCGGGAGGTAAAGAGATCGTGGATCACGTGGAGCTTGTTGCAGACGGAGCGGGCGTTCCAGAGTGCTCCAGAGAGAGAAAGCTGGGGGGTAGGGTTTAGTGGCACAGGTTTTAAGTGTGAGGGATTGCGGTAGTTTCTCTTACTGTGAGAAGTATAGGGGTGAGGATTAGTGGGATGTATGAGGCAGGGGGGGCCAGGATTGGGGGATATGTTGCCAGCAGTGAGAAGAAGCAGAGAAAGGGAAAGCAGATGGGTGAAGGAGAGTGAGCGGCTTACGTTATATTTTAGTGGGAGAGGTCTGAGGTTAAGAAGCAGGTCTGCAGATGAGGCGATGTGGGGGGTAGGAGAGAGGGGGAGACAGTTAATAGGTTGGAGCTTGCAGGTGTTTGGGGATAGAGAAGGAGAGTGAAGATTAGTGGAGCAAAAACGGTGAGGGCAAATGTGAACATGGTTAAAGAACAGGGTAAAAGAAAGACAAGTAAAATTAGAAGACAGGGATTATTCTTACCTTCTGACCGATTTCTGGACTATTTCTGGATATATTTCTGATGTAACACTTCAAAGATGTCACACTTAAAATGATGTCACATCTGACCAAGGCCATATCTGACCTGCTCCATTCAACTTATACCATTCAAATGTCCAAGAAATGAAGCCATGTGAGAGAGAGAGAGAGAGGGGAGGAGAAAGGAACATGAGGAGAGTTCACAGCAGGGAGCAATTAACAGATTGCAGTTAATAGAACATTTGCCTAGCATCACAGATGAAGAAAGACAGATTAAGATGGAGGTATAGGCTTATGAGTGAGGGTCACAGACAAATCAATATGTATTCAGTAAATCTGAAGGATGCTACATGGAATTAAAATCAGGGAAAAAGCAGCAGCGTACCAGTTACAACAGAAAAAAGGAGTACATAGGATTCTGGGGTGCAGTGGGTATTCTGGATAGGAGGTGGTTCAGACATACCAGTTACAACAGAAAAAAGGAGTACATAGGATTCTGGGGTGCAGTGGGTATTCTGCATAAGAGGTGGCCGCCGTAACTCAGTGCAGCAGGGGAGGCCGTGTCAGCAGGCGTCAGCCAGGTCTCAGTGAGGGCCAGGAAGGAGAGGTTGCGGGAGGTAAAGAGATCGTGGATCACGTGGAGCTTGTTGCAGACGGAGCGGGCGTTCCAGAGTGCTCCAGAGAGAGAAAGCTGGGGGGTAGGGTTTAGTGGCACAGGTTTTAAGTGTGAGGGATTGCGGTAGTTTCTCTTACTGTGAGAAGTATAGGGGTGAGGATTAGTGGGATGTATGAGGCAGGGGGGGCCAGGATTGGGGGATATGTCGCCAGCAGTGAGAAGAAGCAGAGAAAGGGAAAGCAGATGGGTGAAGGAGAGTGAGCGACTTACGTTATATTTTAGTGGGAGAGGTCTGAGGTTAAGAAGCAGGTCTGCAGATGAGGCGATGTGGGGGGTAGGAGAGAGGGGGAGACAGTTATTAGGTTGGAGCTTGCAGGGGTTTGGGGATAGAGAAGGAGAGTGAAGATTAGTGGAGCAAAAATGGTGAGGGCAAATGTGAACATGGTTAAAGAACAGGGTAAAAGAAAGACAAGTAAAATTAGAAGACAGGGATTATTCTTACCTTCTGACCGATTTCTGAACTATTTCTGGATATATTTCTGATGTAACACTTCAAAGATGTCACACTTAAAATGATGTCACATCTGACCAAGGCCATATCTGACCTGCTCCATTCAACTTATACCATTCAAATGTCCAAGAAATAAAGCCATGTGAGAGAGAGAGAGAGAGAGAGGGGAGGAGAAAGGAACATGAGGAGAGTTCACAGCAGGGAGCAATTAACAGATTGCAGTTAATAGAACATTTGCCTAGCATCACAGATGAAGAAAGACAGATTAAGATGGAGGTATAGGCTTATGAGTGAGGGTCACAGACAAATCAATATGTATTCAGTAAATCTGAAGGATGCTACATGGAATTAAAATCAGGGAAAAAGCAGCAGCGTACCAGTTACAACAGAAAAAAGGAGTACATAGGATTCTGGGGTGCAGTGGGTATTCTGGATAGGAGGTGGTTCAGACGTACCAGTTACAACAGAAAAAAGGAGTACATAGGATTCTGGGGTGCAGTGGGTATTCTGGATAGGAGGTGGTTCAGACGTACCAGTTACAACAGAAAAAAGGAGTACATAGGATTCTGGGGTGCAGTGGGTATTCTGGATAGGAGGTGGTTCAGACGTACCAGTTACAACAGAAAAAAGGAGTACATAGGATTCTGGGGTGCAGTGGGTATTCTGGATAGGAGGTGGTTCAGACGTACCTGTGGATGAAAGTAGATGGATCATGACACGACAGCATGAAGGGGAATATGCCATGCGCTATCATTCTGGATATATTTCTGATGTAACACTTTAAAGATGTCACACTTAAAATGATGTCACATCTGACCAAGGCCATATCTGACCTGCTCCATTCAACTTATACCATTCAAATGTCCAAGATGCAAAATATACTGCATACAAAGAGTGTGTACTAATCCTATTCACAAAACATTCATACATAAGTCACTTATGCCTATTTAGGGTGAAATCCCATAAGGTATTAGGCTGCTCAACGCCTGTATAAGTTTAGTCATAGGGGATACCTAGTAAGGGAGTTGATCATATGTATTAAGAGTAGAATAGAGCCCAAAATACGTTGATGAAGCATTCTATAAACCAATTAATCGCATGAGGAATTCAAAGAAGGCTCAAATGTCAAACAGGATAAACTACAAAAAATACAGGCTACAACAGGGTTCCCCAACTCCAGTCCTCAAGGCCCACCAACAGGTCATGTTTTCAGGATTTCCTTCATATTGCCCAGGTGATAATTGCATCACCTGTGCAATACAAAGGAAATCCTGAAAACATGACCTGTTGGTGGGCCTTGAGGACTGGAGTTGGGGAACCCTGGGCTACAACAATGCAATAGTTGGAGTATATCACAGAGAGATACAGAGAAAATGGTAAGATGATCTAAGTAGTTAGTTTACCTATTTAAGGTGCTATACTAGTGTATTAAAGTACTTAGTGTATGCAGGGGCGGAACTATAGTGGAAGCAGGGGAAGCAGCTGCCACAGGCCCGGGCTAGAAGGGGGCCCGTCCCTGCTGCAGCTGCCCTGTGATTTAGGAGCAAAAAGGGGGGCCCGAACACGCTGGCAAATGGATCCGCGCTCGGGCCCCCTCCCAACATTTTGTTCAGGCTTCTGACTCTGAACGCTGATGCATAACAACACTGTGTTGTTTTAAAGAGACACTACAGTGTTGTAAATGCAGACAGCGAACAGAAATGAGCACTGTAGCTTTAAGCTGCGGCCCAGTGCATTATGGTCCGTCTGTCACAGCGTGTGTGCATGTGGGGGAGGACAGCAGACGGCCAGGCAGACCACATGAAGCAGCAGGCTGACTGGGCAAGCAGGTGGAAGCCCGGGCGAGCAGGGTGAGTACCGTGAGTCTCTCAACAGTGAGAAGAGGCTTGGCTGCTCAATGGTGACTGGGAGGGCAGGTGCAGGCAGGATCTAACAGGGCCCACATTCAACAGGGCCCAGGCCCCAGGCTGCAGTGCAGGGGCCCACATTCAACACAGGGCCCAGGTAGCAAGGGGCCCGCATTCCAACAGGGCCTCGGGCTCCTGGGCCCTGTTTGACGCAAGCCTCAAGTCACCACTAACCTCCCCCTGGGCCCTGTTGGGCACGGGACCTCAGTCACCAGTAGCCTCCCCCTGGCCCAGTAACAGCCTCATGGTTGCTACAAGTGACGAGTGACACCCTGATCTCTGCTACATGTGACAAGTAACAACCTCAGCTCTGCTACATGTAACAAGTAACAACCTCAGCTCTGCTACATGTGACAAGTAGCAACCTCGGCTCTGCTACATGTGACAAGTAACCTCAGCTCTTCTACATGTGACAAGTAGCAACCTCAGCTCTGCTACATGTGACAAGTAACAACCTCAGCTCTGCTACATTTGACAAGTAACAACCTCAGCTCTGCTCATTTGACAAGTAACAACCTCAGCTCTGCTACATTTGACAAGTAACAACCTCAGCTCTGCTACATGTGACAAGTAGCAACCTCGGCTCTGCTACATGTGACAAGTAACAACCTCGGCTCTGCTACATGTGACAAGTAGCAACCTCAGCTCTGCTCATGTGACAAGTAACAACCTCAGCTCTGCTCATGTGACAAGTAACAACCTCAGCTCTGCTCATGTGACAAGTAAAAACCTCAGCTCTGCTCATGTGACAAGTAACAACCTCAGCTCTGCTACATGTGACAAGTAGCAACCTCAGCTCTGCTCATGTGACAAGTAACAACCTCAGCTCTGCTCATGTGACAAGTAACAACCTCAGCTCTGCTCATGTGACAAGTAACAACCTCAGCTATGCTACATGTGACAAGTAACAACCTCAGCTCTGCTACATGTGACAAGTAGCAACCTCAGCTCTGCTACATGCGAGGAGTGACAGCCTCATCTCTGCTACATGTGCGGAGCGACAGCCTCAGCTTTGCTATACAAGTAGCAGAGATGAGGCTGTCACTCCTCACATGTTGCAGAGATGAGGCTGTCACTCCTTACATGTAGCAGAGCTGAGGCTGTCACTCCTCGAATGTAGCAGAGCTGAGGCTGTCCCTACTCACATGTAGCAGAGCTGAGGCTGTTCCTCCTCACATGTAGCAGAGCTGAGGCTGTCACTCCTCACATGTAGCAGAACTGAGTCTGTCACTCCTCACATGTAGCAGAGCTGAGGCTGTCACTCCTCACATGTAGCAGAGCTGAGGCTGTCACTCCTCACATGTGTAATTGGTGAGGGCGTGGTGCAGAAGTACGGTATACAGAACAATCTTAGATTATTCTGTATACCGGACTGTTGTTTTACTGAATAAATCATCCGTTTTGAAAGCAATTTGCAGGCTGGATTACAAGTTTCTTCACATATGTACTCTGGAGAAAGCCTACCTTCGTCACTACCTCAGTTGCTTCCTGGGAGTTGGTTCTTTTCTGTTATTTCACTATCATTACTCCAAAAACCTCTAATTTTGGATAATAAAGGTATCTTTCTTAACACAACTTGGGTAGACCGGAATTGGCAATGCGCGCTAGGGGGGGGGCCCCATTGTGAAGTTTGCTGTGGGGCCCTGCCGTTCCTAGTTACGCCCCTGAGTGTATGATATTACACAGATGGGTCTTGTGTACAGACTAGTGCATGATTCCATGGGAGACCCATTGGTATATGCATGTGAACTATAGATATATGGTCTTAATTCAGAGTGCAATTATGTATATAGCAGCAAAACATGGAAAGATACTAGCAGAACGATATTATGCAATTGGATAAATGTATAAGTCCATTAGGCATGTGGTATACAGTATAGCAGCATTTGCCTTTGAGAAAGTGCATTAAATGTAGGCAAACAGCAAAAGTATAGATAGGGATAAATAGAGTACACAACCTAAGGATGCAGTCTAGAGCCCCAACGTGCATTTCGCATTTGCTTCTTGACTGGGGGATTTGTCAATTTGAAAAGTGAAAGTGAGGTCTATTTATAGTCATGTTTTCTCAGTGGTCGCAGTGGTATGAAGATGGTGCTTTCGCCGACGAACAAAAGATGACGTCAGCGCAGGTTGGTGTATCGCGTCAGAAGTCCACGCCCAGAACTGATGAGTCAGGATGGGGGGCGGAACAAGTGACGGCCTGGACGTGTCTCCACGGAGACACATAGCCGGATGTCGGGAGGAGCGCACACCGCATAAGAGGGCTGGCTTATGTGTGATATGTAAATGTCCGCGTCTCTATTTACTGTGCAAAAGCCCTTTCCAAGTTAGGTCCAGCATGACAGCTTTGAACAAGTATGTCTCTGAGATTACGTGACCTTCTATAGGTAATTGATGGTTGATTGTTCACATGCTTTGTGATGGTCTGATCCATTTTAAGCATTGACGAGTAATTTTCTAGTGCATGCCTCATGTCAAACCACTTCTCGCTATAAGTTGAGATGAATCTCACCTTCTGTTAACTCACAGGTTTGGTTTTTGGTTGGTATAAAAGGTCACTTAATCTCAGGGACATACACTTGTTCACAGTTATCATGCTGGACTTAACATGAAAAGGGCATTTGACTCCAGGGGACCCAATGGGGTTTCTTCCCCTGCATTGCCTGCCCAAATATGCCACGAGTATCGACATTCAAATCCAGTGATGGTACTAAAACATATACCATCACCCAACACATCACATGCAACACTATAGGTGTTGTATATTATGCGATATGCCCGTGTAAAAAAATATATGTGGGTCTGACATCTAGACCACTAAAAAAATTGGGTGAGGGAACATTACAGAGACATTGTCAATATTCATGATGTTGTCGACATCTCAGAACTAAGACCAATATCCAGACACTTGAATCTCGCTCACGACTGTAACGCCAAACTTTTGAAAGTGTCAGGCATTGATAAAGTCTATATTGACCAAAGAGGCAGAAATTGGAGAAAAAGTCTGGCCTAATTGGAGGCCAGATGGATTTCATGAATAGGGTCTGCCCACCAAAAGGGGTTAAATGAAATGGTAAGTTTTGTCCCTTTCCTTTAAACTTGTTTTATTAATGTTTTTAGCATGTTGGTCTTTTTTGTCCTGTTTTTAATCATTTATTTTTCTTCTTTATTTAGTTACTAGCTGAAGAGCCAGGCGCTGTCCAGGCATAGTAACTAACTGCGGTTAGTTATAACAAATTGTAATGATTATATATATTAAAGCTGAGTGTAGAGCCCGGCCCTCTCCATATAGCCACATTCACTATAATTGTAAGGTTCTTTGTCTCTGTTGACATGTTCCTTGAAACTCAGTTTTTCGTCGGCCATTTTTCTTTCTGTCTTTCTGCAGCTCTTGCCCTCAGTTTTCCAGTTTTCATGTTCCCGCCCTGATTCTTCCCTCTTGCTTCTTAAGCAGCCTCAGCTGAACAATCAGTGCTCCTGAATCAAGCCTCAGTCAGTCTGTGACCTGACTCCTGGAAGCCTTGGACTTGTACTCCAGCTATTCCCTACTGAGGAACCTTGGAACACTTTTGGACTCTGGAAACCTGCTGTTTGGTGAATCCATGTTTGCAGAGGAATTACGGTACAGAGAAGAGATCCTGAACCTGCTTTGGAGATTTATTGTAGTGCTTGAAGTTACTCTGGCCTGCTGTGTCTCCTGTCGCTGTTCCTGCAAACTGTGTGAACTTTTCAGCATGCTTGTATGAAGTAATACAAGTCATTTCATTTCAACTTATGTCTCCTGTGTTTTCCTCGCACCCAAGCACAAGACGCTATAGGAACTGTACACTATACATGACAAGATTCAGGAGCCAATGTTTAGTGTCTGCTGGGTCTGGGAAAGCCGTGTCTGCTGTGACTGTGGATATCAGATGTCCGTTTAATACCTTATGTGATGACAGTGGTTGTGACTTCTCACAACCATTCCAGGTGAGCGCATTCCCTTAAAATTTTACTCTGGAGTGTTACCACAGGTAAACACTATTGTTTTTTTTTTTTTTTTTCCTTTCCTCTTCCAGCACTTCTGCCTTAAAAGATCTGGAAGATGGAGGCCCGCATAAAGGAACTTTGCGGAGTGACTGATACAATCCTTTCAGATGTACAGACTTTAAAAACCCGTTTTGCAAGCCTACAGGACCTCACTAATCATAATTTGCAAGTGTTTGGACAGACTACCCAGGAATTGCGAGCCAGGATTGAGGCTCTAGAGGAACGAGCCCAGGCTCCTGCCATAACCCCGAGTTCTGGGATCCCCAAATTACCTCCTTTTCGTTTTGGCGGTGAACGTGAGAAATTCAGGGGATTTATTAATCAATGCAATTTATTTTTCTCTGCACATGCTTCACAATTTCCCACTGAACGATCCAAAGTGCTTACTATAATCATGTTGCTTGCCAATAAGGCTTTGATGTGGGCAAACCCTCTGATTGAGACTGAGGATGATTGTTTGAATCACCTTGATGCTTTTATTTCAGCCATGGGGCAGGTGTTTGATGACCCCAATCGAGGTGCAACAGCTGAAGCAGCCATGTTAACTTTGCGCCAAGGTAAGCGTTCAGTAGCCGAATATGCCCTGGATTTCAGGAGATGGGCTCTTGATACCACTTGGGACTAGCGTTGAGCGATACGATAATGCAAATATCGGCTATCGGCCGATATTAGCTCTATCGGCCTTTCGATAATTCGTTTCGATATTTTCGTATTATCGAATACTGGAATCGGAAGTTCCCATAATTATTTGCGAGGCAATGTGATTTTATTCAGCCAATAAGGAATCCTAAGAAGTGTGGGCACATCCTGTAATGCTGCGGTCATGTTAACTAATGGCGTGGCTGTGATTGGCTGCTGAAATGATGTCAGAATGCACTATAAAAGGCGCCGCCGCCATTTTAGCGTCACTGTGCTGTGAATTCAGTAAGGGACAGAACGCTGCTGTGCTGACTCTGAGGGACAGTTAGAGATTGCGATTTAGTGTACTGTGCTGTAGGCAGGCTAGCACCAACCGCTGTGTAAAGCTTCCTTTTGCCTTGCAGTGTTGTTTTAACAGCTCTGTGCAAGGTGTGTGTGTGAGTGCAGGTGACGCTGCAGTTTGCTCTGCATGCAACGCTGTCTGTAGGCATCTGCACGTGTCACTCACAGACTCTTTTTTTTTCTTCTTCAGTGTATAAAAGGCGCCGCCGCCATTTTAGCGTCACTGTGCTGTGAATTCAGTAAGGGACAGAACGCTGCTGTGCTGACTCTGAGGGACAGTTAGAGATTGCGATTTAGTGTACTGTGCTGTAGGCAGGCTAGCACCAACCGCTGTGTAAAGCTTCCTTTTGCCTGCAGTGTTTTAACAGCTCTGCAAGGTGTGTGTGAGTGCAGGTGACGCTGCAGTTTGCTCTGCATGCAACGCTGTCTGTAGGCATCTGCACCTGTCACTCACAGACTCTTTTTTTTTTCCTTCAGTGTAATTCTTGCTGCTCCATGCAATTTAACTATTAGTGTGACGCGCTTCCATCCGTATCCAATACATTGGTTGCAAACACTATAGAAGTAGACAAAGGAGTAGCCTTTCACAGATTGTGATTTGTGAACAGTTGTGTTTCAGTGTTCACTTCAGTCTCTGCGTAATAACCACACTTAGGCCTTAAGTTATAACTTTTCTGACTTTCTTTATCAATCTACCAAGATGAAGAAGTCAGTGAGTAAGGCACGTGGTCGTGGCCGTGGAGTTTCAGCAGGGAGAGGACGTGGGGATTCTGTGTCTGCTGCCGCCCTCAGTGACACAGCATCCACCATTTATCCCCGTGAGCGTTCCTTTATGCGCACTTTGGTAGGAGCTCGGCGTGCCCCCCTGCTGCGGGAAGAACAAATTGAAGCCGTTGTTGGTTGGATGGCAGCCAATGCATCGACTTCAATTCCTTCCACCTCCTCTCAGGAACACAACACTGTTGAGCAACCATCTGTCTGTTCACCGCCTGTCAAATTGCCCAGGCAGTCAGAGAGTTCTGTACAGGAGCCAGCTGAGTCTCTGCTTCTGTTCTCAGAATCTGTTGGCTCGCAAACACGGGCACAGGCAAGCAGCATTCTGCAATTTGAAGAAGAGGGAGTATGCAGTGATGCGCAACAGCTGTGTCTCTCTCAATCTGAAGAGGCGGGTGAGCCAGTGCCGATGGACAGCACACCGCAGAACGCATCTTATGATGATGATGAGACTCAGGTGCCAGGTTTTGTGGAGCATGGTGCTGCCCAGACCATCCAACAGCAGCAGGTGTTGGAAGAGGGTAGTGGAGATGATGAAGTCCGAGACCCAACATGGCGTGAGCAACAGCAAGGTGGTGGGAGCATCTCTGAGGAAGAGATTGTTCCAACGGTACAAAGAGGAGGGAGAGGTAGGCTGCAGACTCGCTTGCCTGTAGCCTCCAGTTTGGCACCTGTTGGGAGCAGTTCTCTTAGAAATGTCAAAATTGGCGCTCCCATGACTTGCTCTGCGTGGTCCTTTTTTGACAGACTTGTAGATAATATTTGCTATGTTCAATGCAAGCTGTGTAAGCAAAAAGTTAAAAGAGGTAAAAATATCAGGAACCTGAATACCACAAATATGTGGACACATGTACGGACAAAGCACGTAGCTGAGTTCCAAAGACACACTGGAGATGTAGGCCAACCTACAGCAGCACCTACATCTTTACGTCATGTTCGAGCCTCTACCTCCAGCTCTCACACACCTGTTTTGGCTTCCTCACAGGATCTCCATGGAAGAACCTCGGTCACTGTTGTCCATAGACAAACTGTTATTCCACCCACTGTAGCAAGTTCACAGTCATCGTCACACTCCCAGGCCACAAAACAGCCATCGGTACCACAGGCATGGGATAAAAGACAGCCATACTCGGCAAACCATCCACGAGCACAGGCTCTGAATGCTGGCCTTCCAAAACTCCTGTCCATTGAAATGCTGTCATTCAGGCTGGTGGAGACTGACAGTTTCAGGAACTTTATGGCATTGGCAGTCCCACAATATAATGTGCCAAGCCGATTTTATTTCAGCAGGCAAGCTGTCACTGCTCTGCAAAAACATGTCGAGGGAAACATTAAACATGCGCTACTAAACGCCGTCAGTAGCAGGGTCCACCTGAGCACCGATGCGTGGACCAGTACCCATGGCCAGGGACGATACCTTTCCCTCACTGCCCATTGGGTCAATGTTGTGGAGCCGGGTACAGATCTTGCCAGTGGCGCTGTACGTGTTCTGCCAACTCCAAGGATTGCAGGAATCCAGTCTGTGCACATTGATTCCTCCTCCTACTCCAGTTCCTCAGAATCATCGCTGCACGAGCCGTCACGGTATACCTCCACATGGACCCGTGAACGCTTACCTGTTGCGACCGATATGAGCACAGCCGTGGCCAAACGTCAACAGGCCGTCCTGAAATTAATTCCCATGGGGAATCGAAGCCACACAGCGCAGGAGCTCTGGATGCCATCAAGCAGAGAGCGACGTGTGGTTTTTGCCAGCGAATCTCCAGCCAGGCTTGGTAGTGTGTGACAATGGCGAAATCTGGTGGCAGCACTGGGCCTTGGCAACCTCACTCACATACCATATCTGGCACATGTGCTCAACTTGGTCGTGCAGAGTTTTTTGAGGGACTATCCGGATCTTGATGCACTGCTGCACAAGGTCCGCCTAGAGTGCGCTCACTTGCGACGTTCCAGCATGGCCAGATCGCGCATTGCAGCTCTGCAAGTCAGATTTCGCCTTCCTGAACATCGCATCATATGTGATGTACCCACCAGGTGGAATTCCACGTGTCACGCTGTCTAATGATATGTATACAATGTCAGTAAACTATTAATACAGGAACAACACTCTATACAACAACTAGTATAGCAACATCAGCATGTAAGTATAGAATAGATTTACCTGACATGATATCTGCTGAACTCAGGGTTAATCTTGAGGACTTGATGAGCTGAAACAGGAAAGAGGTGGACCAGGATCTAACCTGACCCTAAACTGGGGTCCTAACTAATCCCTCACCTTGGAGGTACTGATAATGGTTCAGAGGTCCAAGTCTCCAACCTAACCCTGTCTCCTATCAGACCCTGAACCCTGTAATCAGTCCTAAGAAGGATCCTGACTACCACCAAAGGGATATGGGCTGATCTCAGCTAAATACACAGATTAGACATATAAGACAGACAGGATAACACTCGCTTGCATACACACTCAAACACCAAAGGAACATAAATGGTCTGGGAAATAAACTCTAACCAAGTTGAGCTTAGAACAACTAAGGAGCTCACAACTAAAGTCTATACAGATTCATTCCTATCTGTGGTCTGCATGAAGGTTTCACTGGCAACTCCCCAAGCAGACAACCAGGAATTTAAAGGAAACCAATCAACAAATAATCAATTGCAGCCGGGAGAAACTGCACCCAGTCCCAGCACCGAGCACAGACAGAATTAACTCCCTAGCTGCCAAACACAAAGAAACAGCAGATCAGCTGTGAGAAGTCAAAATGTGCAACCGCGACGATCTTCGTGGCAATGCACACATGACACCACGTTCATATGTTGGAGCGGTTGTGTGAGCAGCAGCCAGCAGTAATGGAGTATCAGCTGCAACAGGCGCAATCAACTCGCAATTTGCGCCGTTCACACTTCACCACTACTGAGTGGGCCTCTATGAAGGACATCTGCGACGTTTTGCATGCGTTTGATGTCTCAACGCGGATGGCGAGTGCAGATGATGCACTAGTCAGCATGACTGTCCCCCTTATCTGCCTGCTTCAGAAATCACTGAAAGCACTAAAGGAAAAGGTTTTGAAACAGGTGGAGGATGAGGAGTCACAAATTCAATTACCTTCAGGACAGTCAGCGCAACGTGGTTCCTCACAAAGGGCTGGGCAGGGCTCACTTTGTGAGGAGGATGAGGAGGAGGAGGAGTCAATGGAGGAGGAAGAAATCCCTACAGAGGAAGGTACACAACGCTGTAGTCAGTATGTAGAGCGAGGGTGGGGTGATGCAGAGGAGACAGAGATGACGCCTCTTCCAGAGGACAGCCTTTGTTGGCCAGTTGGGAGTCTGCAGCACATGGTTTATTTCATGCTTCAGTGCCTAAGAAACGACCGCCGCATCGCCCACATTCTCAGCACGTCAGATTATTGGGTGTACACCCTCCTAGACCCTCGCTACCGGGACAACTTACAAACCCTCATCACACCGGGGAACCGGGACCGTAAAATGCGGGAGTACCAAGACACACTGGTGCAATCCATACTGTTGTACATTCCAGCCGAGAGAGATGCTGCTGCTGCTACTGCTTTACAAAGCAGCTCTGTGCGTCGAGGCAGTGTAGACACCTCTACAACAAGAGGGAGCAGAAGCAGCGCCTCTGCACAGGGCAAGAACTGTATGTTACAAATGTGGCAAAGTTTTGTGACAGCGCCAGCAAGGTCTACACCATCCGAGACGGCTCCAGTCACCAGGAAGAAACGTTTCCGTAAGATGGTGACAGACTACTTGGCTTTCCCTCTAAGTGTACTCCCAGATGCCTCTTCCCCTTTCAAATTTTGGGTCTCTAAGTTGGATACATGGCCAGAGCTTAGCCAGTATGCATTGGAGGTGCTGGCTTGCCCTGCTGCCAGTGTATTATCTGAGCGTGTCTTTAGTGCTGCAGGTGGTGTAGTAACAGACCGTCGCATGCGACTATCCTCAGAGAATGTAGACCGGCTTACTTTTCTGAAAATGAACAAGGCATGGATCTCACCTGAATTTGCCTGTCCGTTTTCAGATTAAATAACTGTTTGGCAACGTTTTCCATGTCTCCGGTTATGTTCATCTTTCTACCACCTGAACTCTACTCCCTGGGCTACAACACCGCCATTTGTTGCTCGTAAGTAATTGGCAGGGTACTGACTCCTGGCCAGCCTGGTTACAGCACGACAGCTGTTTCCTGGCAGTGTGAACGTCAATTATCCTCCAATAAGTTGTGCTGTCGTGTTGCATTCGGGTTAGCCGACTCTATGGTGCCTGCAGTTTAGGTGATTCCTATGTGTGCTGTGGGATATGTAAATAAAGGCGGTTTCCATTGTGACAATAGTAAGCACCCACTGTAGGACGGTATTCGACGCGGAGCTTGCCTGCATACATTCAGTGCGTTCTCTACCCTCGTTCCGTACCGTCAATGGTCCCATGCTTGCCTAGGCCCCATCTCGTATCGTTCGCACGTCTTGGGCTTGGTAGGCTTTGGAGCAAGGTACCTCCTGCTAGTAACGTTCACAGTAACGTCATGCACTCGGTTGTACTGCTCTTCTCTGCTACCCGTCCGTGGTCCAGTACCGTCAATGGTTCTCCCCAGTGCCTTTGGCCTAGGTGCCTCCATCTCCGTATACCGAGTTCCAGCAACGTCTGCTGGTCCTTGGTAGTGCTTTGGAGCACAGGTACCTCCTGCTTAGTAACCGTGTCACAGTAACGTCAGCTGGTACTCGGTTGTGACATTGCCTCTTTTCCTTCTGCTACCCGTCCGGGGTCCAGTACCGTCAAGTGGTTCTCCCCAGTGCCTTTGGCCTAGGTGCCTCCATCTCCGTATCCGAGTTCCAGCAACGTCTGCTGGTCCTTGGTAGTGCTTTGGAGCACAGGTACCTCCTGCTTAGTAACCGTGTCACAGTAACGTCAGCTGTTTCTCGGAAATTAGACGACATTAAAGACCACCCAGAAGAAGATGACGACAACAAGGACGACGAGCATGAAGCCAACCAGCCTGAACACCATCACAAAGAAAAAATAAAAGATTACCAAGAGAAGATCACCAACAGACAAAGAAGGTTAAGACAAACTACAAGATACAGAACAAGAGACAGAAGAACAATAAGCAGAAGATCAAAAAGCAGAAGAACATGAAGTATAAGACCAAAATGAAGAGCAAAATATATGCTCTATATTCTAAGCAGAAGACTAAGCAGTGTATGGGGGTGAGTCCGTTCCTCCTCGTGGTGCCCCTGGAAAATGCCTGCTGCTGCTGCAGGCTAAACTGAACACGGACAAAGTCAAATACTGTTGTAATTTAAATCTTTTGTGACAGCAAGAACGGAAGGATGAACAATTCATACTTTTACAGATTACAAGTACAGGAATCTCTGTCACAAATAAGAATATGAAGAAGAAAATGAAGAGGAAGTTGTGACATTGCCTCTTTCCTTTTGCACCCTCCGGGGGCCCTACCGTCAAATGGTTCTCCCCCGTGCCCCTTTTGGGCCCAGTGCCTTTCCCTCTCCGTACCGAGTTCCCGCAACGTCTGCTGGTCCCTTTGGGATGCTTTGGAGCACAGGTACCTTTCCCGCTTAGTAACCCCTGTCACAGTAA
>JARQOD010009409.1:0-31531 GCA_033576555.1 Oophaga sylvatica
AATTTTGTCTCGCAAGAGAGACCGTTGGGCATCAACCCCGGGGCAGTAAAAATCGATCTACTGACTGTAGACCCGGGATCCCGGAGGAAGGGAGAAGGCCCGGATTGGGGGGTCCCCTTGTAGGAGCGAGATAACAATCCCACTCTTGCTTTTTCACTCCCTGAATCGAGGCCGAAGCCGAAAATAAAAATTTCTCTCCCTAAAGGTAAAAAATTTGTCCGCCCCCAGTGAACCTGTCCGGGGAGCTACTTTGGGTTAAATTGGGTTTGCTCCGAGGAGACAAAACTTTGGACTTAAATGTCCGTCAGCTCCACGGATAACCCTCAATGCGGCCAGCTGGGCTAGGATCCAGGCAACGGGAAAATAATTTTATTGGCCAGTGAAAATGCCGCGGTCTTAATGATATGTGTACGTGTTCATAAATTTCTTAAAAGAACAACATCAAACAACATATAGTTAGCAACATCAGCATGAAATATAAATAGATTTACCTGACCGTATCCGTTGAACTCAGGGTTAATCTTGGGGGACTTGATACACTGTCACAGGAAAGAGGAGGACCGGGGTCAAACCTGACCCAAACTGGGGCCTAACTAATCCTCACTGGAGGTACTGATAATGGTTCAGGGTCCAAGTCTCCACCTACCCTGTCTCCTATCGTCCCTGAACCTGTATTCTTCAAGAAGGATTTGATTTACCACCAAAGGGATTGGGCTGATCTCTGCTAAAACACAGATTAAATTAAGACAGTGAAGAAAACACAGACTTGCATCACACTCAAACACGAAGGAAAAAAATGATCTGGGATATTAAACTCTAAGCAAGGTGAGCTTAAAAACAACAAAGGGCTCTTAACTTAAGTCTATACAGATACAACCCCTATCTGTGGTCGCAGAAGAATTTCACTGGCAACTCCAACACGACAACCAAGATTTAAAGGGAAACCAATCAACAAAAAAATTAATTGCACCCGGGGAGAAAAACTGCCCCAGTCCAGAACTGGCCAGACAGAATTAACTCCCTAACTGCCAAACACAAAAAAAACACAACTTAGCTGTGAGAATCAGAATGTGCAACCGCGCGATCTTCGTGGCGATGCACACTGACAGGAGCGCCGTTTGACTTTTCCAAACCAAAATTGGCTGGAATTGCGAACGAACGCCAGTGCGTTTGGAGGGCCCCTGATTTGCCTAACAGTGGAAACCCCCACATTTTGACCCCATTTGGAAAAAAAGACCCCTAAGGAACTTACTAGATGTGTGGTGAGCACTTTGAACCCCCAAGTGCTTCACGCAAAATTTGTAATTTGGAGCCGTGAAGAAAAAAAATCAAAAATTTTTTCCCACAAGCATGATGTTTTAGTCTCCTTTTTTTATTTTCCCAAGGGTAAGAGGAGAAATTGGACCACAAATTTTTGTCCAACTTTTCCTGATTCGTGATACCCAATATGTGGGGGGGGGGAACCCCCGTTTGGGGGCCCCGGCAGGGCTCGGAAAGGGAAGAGCGCCGTTTGACTTTTCCAAACCAAATTGGGTGGAATTGGGAACGAACGCCATGTCGCGTTTGGAGGGCCCTGATGTGCCTAAACAGTGGAAACCCCCCACATGTGACCCCATTTTGGAAATAGACCCCCCAAGGGAAATTTTCTAGTGGGTGGTGAGCACTTTGAACCCCCAAGTGCTTCACGCAAATTTGTAATGTAAGCCGTGAAGAAAAAAAATCTTATTTTTTCCACAAGCATGATGTTTAGTCCCCAATTTTTTATTTTCCCAAGGGTATGAGGGAAATTGGACCAAAAAAAAGTTGTTGTCCAACTTGTCCTGAGTACGCTGATACCCCTATTGGGGGGGGAACCACTGTTTGGGGGGCACGGCCCGGGCTCGAAAGGGAAGGAGCGCCATTTGAAATTTTCCCACCCCAAAAATTTGGTGGAATTTGGGAACAACGCCATGTCGGTTTGGAGGGCCCTATGTGCCTAAACAGTGGAAACCCCCCACATGTGACCCCATTTGGAAACTAGCCCCCTAAGGAACTTACCTAGATGTTTGGTGACAAATTTTAACCCCCAAGTGCTTCACGCAAGTTTGTAATGTGAGTCGTGAAGAAAAAAAAATCATATTTTTTCCACAAGCTGATGTTTTTCCCCAATTTTTTATTTTCCCAAGGGTAAAAGGGGGAAATTGGCCACAAAAGTTGTTGTCCAAATTGTCCGGAGTACGTGATTACCCTATGGGGGGGGAACCACTGTTTGGGCGCACGGGAGGGCTCGAAAGGGAAGGAGCGCCGTTTGATTTTCCCAACCAAAATTTTGGTGGAATTGGGAACGAACGCCTGTCGCGTTTGGAGGGCCCCTGATGTGCCTAAACAGTGGAAACCCCCCACATGTGACCCCATTTTGGAATAGACCCCCTAAGGACTTTCTAGGTGGTGGTGGCATTTTAACCCCCAAGTGTTTCATAAAGTTTTAATGCCCTGGCGTGAAAAAAAAATATTTTTTTTTCCCACAAAAAAAGGATTTTTTTATGTCCCAATTTTTTATTTTCCCAGGGTAACAGGAAAATGGACCCCAAAAGTTGTTGTCCAATTTTTCCGGAGTACGCAGTACCCCCCTATTGGGGGGTCCACTGTTTGGGTGCACGGCAGGGCTCGGAAGGGAGTAGTGACGTTTTGGAATGCAGCTTTTATGGAATGGTTGCGGGCGTCATGTTCCCTTAGCAAGCCCCTGATGTGCCTAAACAGTGGAAACCCCCACAAGTGACCCCCTTTTTGGAAAAGAAAACCCCCAAGGAACTTATTAGGTGTGTGGGAGTACTTTGAACCCCCCAGTGTTTCCTAAAGTTTATAATGCCCTGGGAAAAAAAAAATATTTTTTTTTTCCCAAAAGTATTTTTTTTGTCCCCAATTTTTATTTAAGGGAACGGAGAAATTGGACCCCAAAAAAAATTTTTGTCCAATTTTCTGAGTACGCCGATACCCATATGTTGGGGGAACCACTGTTTGGGCCTCGGAGGGCTCAGAGGGAGTAGTGACGTTTTGGAATGCAGACTTTGATGGAATGGTCTGCGGAGTCATGTTCCTTAGCGAGCCCCTGATTGCCTAAACAGTGGAAACCCCCACAAGTGACCCCATTTTGGAAACTAGACCCCCCTAAGGAACTTATCTAGGGTGTGGTGAGTACTTTGAACCCCAAGTTTTTCACTAAAGTTTATAATGCCCTGTGTGAAAAAAAAATATTTTTTTTTCCACAAAAGTGATATTTTTAGTCCCCAATTTTTTATTTTCCCAAGGGTAACAGGAGAAATTGGACCCCAAAAGTTGTTGTCCAATTTGTCCTGAGAACGCTGGTACCCCACATGTGGGAAAAAACTGTTTAGGCACACGTCGGGACTCGGAAGGGAAGTAGTGACGTTTTGGAATGCAGACTTTGATGGAATGGTCTGCGGGCGTCATGTTCCATTTGCAGAGCCCCTGATGTGCCTAAACAGGAAAAAAAAACCACAAGTGACATAATTTTAGAAATTAGACCCCCAAGAAGCTTCTCTAGATGTGCCCCCCTTCTGGAACTAATCTTTCCTGTAAAGTAAATTAGTAGTGCATGGAGGTGTGTGGTACAATTTGAAGCAATCCTTCATACACAGGCCAGGTTTTCGGGGCAGGTGTCGCACTGATAAATGGTGTCCTTGCGTATTCCCCTTTTGTAACACACTCGGCACCTTTTTTGCGACTTACCTTTTTTTGCAGTTTGCGGGACCTCCCCGGGAAATGCTGGCCTGGTACAATACGAGCACCTTCAGTTCCGGAAGTACTGGGGCCCTCTCCTTCCTGAGCGCCAAACATCAGGGCCTTTATCACTACCTCCTGGAACTGAAGGTACGACGTATTGGTTTGGCGTGCACATCGTGACAGCAGGAAAGCGTTGAGCATTGCCATTTGGACGATGTGCACGGACAGCTTCTTGTACCACACCTTGGCCTTTCTCAAAGCACTGTATGGTTGGAGGAGTTGATCAGAGAGATCAATACCCCCCATGTATTTGTTGTACCCAAGTACACAGTCCGGTTTGCGGACCTGTGTAGAGGTACCCCGTACAGTGCTGAGGGCGCTGCCATCACCATGTATGGTGGTCAAGAGAAGGACATCCCTCTTGTCCTTGTACTTGACCACCAGAAGGTGGTCGCTACATTGGGCTCTGCTCTCACCCTTTCTGAGCATCTGCCCAAGCAGCGTCTTCGGGAGGCCCTTCTGATTTTTGCGGACGGTACCGCAGGCTGCGGTACCACGCGCAAAGAGGGATTTGTGGAGTGGGATGCTGGTATAAAAGTTATCGGTGTAGAGGTGATAACCTTTATCCAGCAGTGGGTGAACCAAATCCCACACAATTTTCCCACTCACTCCCAGGACGGAGGACACTCAGGGGGTTCAATTCCTGGTGTCCTTTCCTTCGTAAACTCTAAAACGGTGAGTGTACCCTGAGGTACTCTCACACAGTTTGTAGAGTTTGATTCCGTACCTTGCCCTCTTGTTGGGCAGGTACTGACGGAATCCGAGCCGTCCCTTAAAATGAACCAAGGACTCATCCACGCAAATGTCCCTTTTGGGCACGTACACTTCAGCAAACTTTTGTTGAAGTGTTCGATGACGGCCGAACTTTGAACAGACGGTCAAAGTTGGGGTCATCTCGTGCGGGACACTGTGCATTATCGTTATAATGCAAGAATTTCTGGATGGCCTCAAAACGCGTCCGGGCCATGACCATTCGGAACACTGGAGCGTTATATAAAATATCAACACTCCAATATTGCCTAAGTTCTGGCTTCTTCAAGATCCCGTGTGAAGGACCAGGCCCCAAAACTGCATCAATTCAACTGCGTCTACAGGAGACCAGTTAGATATGATGAAAAGGGGGTTTTGCTCCAAAAATTGACGAGCGTACAAATTTGTTTGCTCCACCATGTGGTTAATAAAATCCTCAGAGAAAAAGACTTTGAAAAAGTCTATTTCTGTGAGGCCAGTGGTGTCAAACCTGATTCCTGATTCTGCCACAAAATCAGGAATCAGTGGATCGTAATTTTCGGGGGGCGAGGTCCACACGGGATCCGCAGTGGGTTGCGCTGGTTCGGCTTCGGCTTCATCTTCGTCTTCTGGAATGGGGCAGATGCCTCATCTTCTGTCCTGGGGCGTCTGCGTGGTGGTTCCGCAGGACCCGAGGAGGAAGATGAGGAGGGGGAAGAGGAAGAGGAGGAGGAAGAGGAATCTGAAAAATAAAGAAATGTGGGATCCTCTCCCTCGCTATCAGTGTCGGAGGCAAGAAAAGCGTATGCCTCCTCCAATGAATAGCGCTGTTGGGACGAACGGGACGGGTGGGACATTTTTTTGTAAATGTGGTGCTTGGGTGTAACTTTATTGATAACTGTGTATGTGTGGGGGGGGGGGGATAGTGCTTGGTGTAAACTATGCTGAAAAGAAAAATCTAAAAGAAAAAAAAAATGGGGAGAAAAAAATGCCTGTGAAAAGAAAAGTCTAAAACAGCAGGCCCTAGCTCTGATAAGTGAACTGCGTCACTTATCAAAGTTCGGTGGCTGCTAGATGTGGCGCAAGGAGGGGGTGAAAAAAAAAAAAGGGAAAACAGCCGGCACGAGATCTGATAAGTGAACTGCGTCACTTATCAAATTCGGCGGCTGCTAAATGTGGAAACGGAGGCGGCGCAAAGGCGGGTGAAAAAAAAGGAAAAAAAAAAAAGAAAAGGAAAACAGCCGGTGCGAGCTCTGATAAGTGAACTGTGTCACTTGTCAAAGTTCGGCGGCTGCTAGATGTGGCGCAAAGGGAGTGGCGCAGGGAGGGGGTGAAAAAAAAAAAAAACAGGAAAACAGCCGGCACGAGATCTGATAAGTGAACTGAGTCACTTATCAAAATTTGGCGGCTGCTAAATGTGGAAACGGAGGCGGCGCAAAGGCGGGTGAAAAAGAAAAAGGAAAAAAAAAAAAGAAAAGGAAAACAGCCGGTGCGAGCTCTGATAAGTGAACTGTGTCACTTGTCAAAGTTCGGCGGCTGCTAAATGTGGAAACGGAGGCGGCGCAAAGGCGGGTGAAAAAAAGAAAAAGAAAAAAAAAAAAAGAAAAGGAAAACAGCCGGTGCGAGCTCTGATAAGTGAACTGTGTCACTTGTCAAAGTTCGGCGGCTGCTAGATGTGGCGCAAAGGGAGTGGCGCAGGGAGGGGGTGAAAAAAAAAAGAAAAGGAAAACAGCCGGCGCGAGCTCTGATAAGTGAACTGTGTCACTTGTCAAAGTTCGGCGGCTGCTAAATGTGGAAACGGAGGCGGCGCAAAGGCGGGTGAAAAAAGAAAAAGGAAAAAAAAAAAAAGAAAGGAAAACAGCCGGTGCGAGCTCTGATAAGTGAACTGTGTCACTTGTCAAAGTTCGGCGGCTGCTAGATGTAGCGCAAAGGGAGTGGCGCAGGGAGGGGGTGAAAAAAAAACAGGAAAACAGCCGGCACGAGATCTGATAAGTGAACTGAGTCACTTATCAAAATTGCGCGGCTGCTAGATGTGGAAACGGAGGCGGCGCAAAGGCGGGTGAAAAAAAAAAAAAAAGGAAAACAGCCGGCGCGAGCTCTGATAAGTGAACTGCGTCACTTATCAAAGTTCGCCGGCTGCAGGGTGTGCGCACGGAGGTGGCGCAAAGGGGGCTGAGAGCACGAGTGTTGATGGGTGAAATGTGTCACCAATCAACGCTCGGCGCTGGGGTGTGCGCACGGAGGCGGCGCAAAAGGGGGGTGAAAAAAAGGAAACCCGCCGGACGCGAGCTCTGATAAGTGAACTGCGTCACTTATCAAAGTTCGCCGGCTGCAGGGTGTGCGCACGGAGGTGGCGCAAAGGGGGCTGAGAGCACGAGTGTTGATCGGTGAAATGCGTCACCAATCAATGCTCGGCGGCTGGGTGTGCGCACGGAGGCGGCGCAAAGGGGGGGTGAGGGGGTAAAAAGAGGGGGAAGGGGGATGGGGAGGGAGGAAGAGAGGGATCAACACTTACGGTTGTAGTCTCTCTTCTTTTTTCTATCTTCTTTTCTTCTTTCTTCTGTCTTCTTTTCTTCTGTCTTCTTTTCTTCTGTCTTCAGCACTACAAGGCCCAGCACAGGAGAGATCTGTTGTATGACCGCTCTGCAGGAATCCTCAGCAAGTGTGAGGACCCCTGCAGAACGGTCACTCACAGGTCAGAGCCAGGTGAGACAGGTCACAGAGCGGTCAATTCGCTTCTGTGACCTGTGATTGGTGGGATCCATCATAACAAGATCCCACCAATCAGAGCTCTCCTGGTTACCCTGGCAACCTGCCCAGGATCGGAGCTCACAGCTCCGATCCTAGGCAGGTCACAGCCAGGGCAGCAGCCAGGTCACCTGCAGGGCACAGCGCGGTCACACAGCGATCAGACCGCTGCTGTGCCCTGTGATTGGCGCGATCGACGATGTCATCGATCGCGCCAATCAGCTCCTGCAGGCCCTACAGGGCCTGCCCTGAGCCTCCACAGCCGGATCGGTGCTTTTACACCGGCATGTCAGCAGCAAGGCACAGCGCTCCTGCGCCGCGGCTGTGCCTTGCGATTGGCGCGATCGACGATAACATCGATCGCGCCAATCAGCTCCTGCAGGCCCTGCTAGGCCTGTCCTATGTTCCGGCCTAGGATCGGTGCTTTTATAGCACCGATCCAGCAGGAACCGGCAGGGCACAGCGCGGTAATACCGCTTCTGTGCCCTGCGATTGGCGCGATCGATATGATCGGCGATCGCGCCAATCCAGGGGGGTCTGCATAGTGCTAGACCCAGGCCTAGGATCGAGTACATCGGTACTCGATCCTAGCCTGGGATCTCACTGTTTCAGCCCATCTGATTGGCTGAAACAGTGAGAAAGGCTGCGATTGGCTGTTCAGAATTGAACAGCCAATCACAGCGATCGGGAGGCCGGAGAGGGGAGGACGCAGCCCGGGATGCCGACGTCATCTTCCTAGAGGTAAGATGGCGTCGGAATTTTAATGCGATCACCGCGACTTTAGTCGCGATGTCGCATTAAAGGGCATGACGTACTATTCCGTCCATGGGAATTAGGTCCAGGGTCACATGGACGGAATAGTACGTCTGATGGCAGAGAGGGGTTAACCTCTCCCCCTCCAGTGTGTATTGTGTCCCCACTTCCATAACGGATACTGGCTGTTGACAGGGATTACAGCAAAGCCCTTGATGTAGGCTTATCACACTGATTTTTAAATATTATATATATATATACACACACACACACATACACACAGATACACATACATACATACACACACATACATACAGTACAGACCAAAAGTTTGGACACAACTTTTCATTAAAAGATTTTTCTGTATTTTCATGACCATGAAAATTGTACATACACACTGAAGGCATCAAAACTATGAATTAACACATGTGGAATTATATGCTTAACAAAAATAGGGATTTTTGTGTACTCACTGTAAAATCCTTTCTCCGAGACACTCATTGGGGGACACAGACCGTGGATGTCATGCTGCTGCCACTAGGAGCACACTAAGCAAATATACAGAAAAGCTAACTCCTCCTCCGAGGTATACACCCTCTGCTGGCTCTATGATGAACCAGTTCGGTGCCAAAACACCGTGATTTTGTGATTAACAAACAAAGCAAATGTAATATGCCGAAACCAAAAGACAACTACAAGCCAAGAGGCAAACAGGGTGGGTGCTGTGTCCCCCAATGAGTGGCCCGGAGAAAAGGATTTTACGGTGAGTACACAAAAATCCCTATTTCTCCTTCGCCTCATTGGGGACACAGACCATGGGACGTCCCAAAGTAGTCCCTGGGTGGGATACAACACAGAGTTAGGCATCATGCAAAAACTGCAGAACTGCACTACGGCTGCGTGCAGAATTCTTCTGCCAAGGGGCGCATCTGGAGAAGCTTGAGAATGAATGTTGTAATGCTTAGCAAACGTGTGAAGGCTGGACCAAGTCGTAGCCCTGCACACTTGCTGTGTGGACGTCTGGTGCTGAATGGCCAGGAGGCCCCACTAATTGAGTGGAGTGTGCCTTGATCCCAGCCAGGATAGGCTGACCTCTGACACGGTAAAGTTCTTGGATCGCCGAGCGGATCCATCTGGCTATTGTCGATTTAGAAGCAGGGAGACCCTTTGTGACCCTCTGGAAGCACAAAGAGGGAATCCGATTTGCGGAAAAGTGCTGTTATGGAAATGTATTCCAGAGTGTCATTACTAAATCCAAAGTGTGGAGAGCTTTCTCAGTACAATGGACTGGAGCTGTGCAGAACGAAGGCAAAACTATGTCCTCATTTAGATGAAGAGAAGAAACGACTTCAGGAAAGAGGGACAGAGACGTCCTCAACACCACCCTGTCCTGGTGGCAAACCAGAAATGGAGGTTTGCAAGGCAAAACCGCCAATTCCGAGACCCGCCTGATGGATGTTACTGCCGCAAGAAAGGCAACTTTCCAAGAGAGGAGAGTAAGGGAAGCGTCTTTCAAGGCACCTAGGACCAAATTAAGATCCCAAGGCTCTAATGGCATTTCTAGGGAGGAACAAGATGCAACACTCCCTTATGAAGGTCTTGACCTGCAATTTGGAAACTATCCTTAGCTGAAAAGAACGGATCAGGCCGAAATTTGACATTTGAGAGAAGCCAGTGCCAGGTCTAGGTTTAACCCTGCTTGGAGAAACTCCAAATGGAAGGGATAGAAAATACAAGTGGGGAACATCCGCAGGATTTGTACCAAGAGAAAAAAGGCCTTCCAGATGCGGTGGTAAATGCGCATGGATGTAGGTTTCCGAGCGTTAATCATGGTGGAAGTTAGCTGTTTCGAGAGACCGACCTGGGCTAGGATCCAGGATTGAATGGCCAGGCCGTTAAACTCAGAGCTCCTGAGATATGGATCGGCCCCTGAGAGCGAGGGGCGGTCAGGTAACCACCAGGGAATGTCAGCGACTATCTGCACTAGTTCTGCGTATCATGCTCGGCGTGGCCAGTCTGGAGCGACGAGAATCACTGGGATTCCTTCTGCCTTGATCTTTCGGATGACCCTTTGAATTAGCGGAGGCAGTGGAAAAATGTAAGGGAGAGGAAACTGTTGCCACCGAAGCAACAGAGCATCCAACTCAATGGCTAATGGGTCGCGGAACCGAGCTACGAATGCCGGGGCTTTGGCGTTTAGTCTGGAGGCCATGAAATCCACATCCGGAGTTCCCTAGCGTTGACAAATCTGCTGGAAGGCTTCCGGATGAGGGGACCACTCCCCCGAGGCCAGGCCCTGACGGCTGAGAAAATCTGCCGCCCAAATCTCTACTCCAGGAATATGAACTGCAGAGATGACTGACTAGTTTGTCTCGGCCATTGCAGAATGTGCAGTACCTAGAGCATCGCTCTTCTGCTTCGTGTGCCCCATGACGATTGATGTATGCCACCGCCATGGCATTGGCCGACTGAATCCGAATGGAACGACAGACCAGGAGATGATGGAATCACTGAAAGCTAGCCTGATTGCCCAAATCTCGAGAATATTGAACGGGAGGCGTGATTCCTGAATGGACCAGTGTCCCTGAGCCGTGTGGTGATGGAGAAACGCTCCCCAACCCGGAAGACTGGCATCGGTGATCACTACCAGCCAGTGGACAGGAAGAAAGGACCTTCCCTGACTCAATAAGGTTGGTGAAGTCCACCACCTGAGAGACCGCCTGATCCGGAGGTACAGGCGAAGCTGGCTGTCCAGAGAGGCCGGATTTCTGTCCCAAGCTATCAGCAATGTCTGCTGAAGGAGGAGAAGACGTAGTTGAGCAACGATACTGCCTCGATTGATGCTACCATTTTTCCCAGGACCTGCATGCCAAACCGCAGGAAGAGAGGGCAGGCAGGAGAAAGCTTCTGGGCTCCCCTGATGAGTGCTGAGATAGTTTCAGGAGGGAGAATCGCCAACCCAGGGGGAGATGACTTGTTTAAGGTCACTAGCCAACCTAAAGGAGTGAGAGTGTCCGCAGTGATGCTGACACACTCTGCACAAGCCTGAAGGGAAGATCCCTTGATGAGGAGGTCATCTAGGTAGGGCAGAATCACCACGCTCCCAGAGTGTAGAATAGGCATGATGGCTGCCATGACCTATGTAACACTCTGGGGGCCGTGGCGAGACCGAAGGGCAAGGCAGTGAACTGGAAGTGCTTGTGTCTGATCGCGAAGCGTACATATCTTTGGGGAAGTGAGAGGAAAGGAATGTGAAGATATTTGTCCTTGATGTTGACAGACGCGAGTCCTTACCCTTCCTCCAGCTAAGTGAAGAATAAATGGAGAGACTCCATTCTGAAATGACAAATTTTGACAAACTTAACAGTTTTAGATCCAGAAAGGGACGCATGGATCCGTCCCTTTTTTTTTTTTTTTTTTATATACCACAAACAGGATTGAGTAAAAAAAACCCTTGAACCTTTCTGTGTGTGGGAACTGAACATTAACTCTGCGGAGTGCAGATATGGCCCAATGAAAAGGGACTGCATGCGACTCCGTTCCTGGAAGATGTGACTGGAAGATTCGAGTTGGAGGGGGGGGAACGCAAGATCTATATATTTTTTTTATAATATATATATATATAATATATTTGTGAGACAGTGAAGGAATATGTGTTGAATGAGGTGTATATTTCACCTAAGTACTTTGCTGACTGGTATGAGCGAAATGTGTGGCTTTGTAAACCTGGTGGTAAAGAAAGGTCACTACACCTGCCATTCAGTACACGCTTGCAGCTCAGACCTGATTCCACTCAGGTGTTGATTAGGAAGCCAGAAGTAGGTGCTTGGGAGCACAGTCAGAGAGCTCGCTTAGTCTGGACACAGGAGGGGTCCAGGCACAGGAGGTGTCTCCAGGAGTTTGAGCTATCTCAGTCTGGGTGCTCGATGTACCCCGGACACAGGAGTAGTCTCTGTGAGAATCCATGCGGATAGCTGCTGAATAGGAGGGGAGCTCTCTCAAGTCTGGACGTTGAAGGTGCCTTCAGACACAAGGAGGAGACTCTGTGAACCTCCATGCTGGTAAATGCTGGTAAATGCTGGTAAATGCTCAACATATGTGTTGTTTTGGCCCCGGCTGTTAGAGTCGGGACACGGATAGATAGGGAAATCTATCTATGTGTAGTAAGTGGCTAGACAAGCCCAGGTCTTCTGTTTATGATTTGTTTTTATCTGTTTGCTGTGGACTTTAAATAAAACTGGTTGCGGCCAGTTGCACCAGTACTGCTGTGAATGAACTGTTTCCGTGCCACTCTGTCTACCCAGACGGCGATCCCAGAGCTATATCCCCTGAAAAGCTTACAATATATATATATTATATATATATATATCCAGAGGACACCAGATCTCTGACCCATTGGTCGAGCACGACAGAAAGCCAGACTTGACGAAACAGAAGTAGACGGCCGCCTACCCTGTCTGTGTTCTCTGGATATGGCAATGAGTCATTGAGTAGAGAACTTGCGGGATGAGGTATCTTTGGGGCCAAATCGAGTAGGTCTGCTTTTCCAGGAATGAGAGGGCTTGTATGAGGGTTGTGGGTCCCTATCCCGGCGTAGGGGACAGGCCGAGCTAGATGAGGCGTTTGCAGATGACCGGCTCGAGGCGCCGTGAAAAGGCTGGAAGTGAACCTGGTGATGACTCCAAAAAAAACGCCGGCTGGGTCTTTGTTGAGGGAGGAAATTACTTTTCTCTCCAGTAGCATCTGAGATAATTCGATCGAGCTTGTCTCCGAACAAACTGCTGGTCTGGTAAGGCAGAGAAGCTAAAGATTTTTTTTCTTTTTTTTTTTTATAAGCCAGAATCTGCTTTCCACTCCTGGAGACATAGGGCTCTCCTGATAGTGATGGCATTTGTGGCCGAGAGCACGGCACATTTAGCCGCATCTAGGGAGGCATGCACCACATAATCCCTGGCCCGGGCAATCTGGTAAGCGAGACTGACCATCTCGGTAGGTAGGTTATTGTCTCGAATGGTCTTTGCTAAAGCTTGTGACCAGGCCACCATAGCTCTGGCCACCCAGTTGCGCGCGAAGAAAGAGAAGAGAGCTGCGCGGGCAGCTTCGTAGACTGACCGAGCGAGATTATCAGTCTGTCGATCCGTGGGGTTTTTGATAAGCTAGCTGTCAGACAAGGACAAGAGATTCCTGGGAGCAAAGCCGTGATATGGGTGAGTCCACTGCGAGAGACTCAGTCCACTCTTTTGTTAGTGCAGGGGCAAAGGGATACCACGCTTGTAGCGGCTTCTGCCCTGAGAATCGTTAGTCCGGATGACCTCTATGCCTCTGAACTAGGTCCACTAGGGTCAGCATTAGCAGAGGGGGCTCCTGTGCGCATGAGGGTTCACAGGCTGCACAGATAGCAGAACAGTGCCTCCGTGGTAATGGGGCTTAGCTTGAGGTACATGAGGCGTACCGCACAGAGTGTAGTCACCAGAGTGCCTGGGGGTTTATCAGCCTTTTTAGAGGTCTTGACGGAGACATATTGGTCTGGGATTGCTTACGGGCTACTGCAGGGAAGGGGTTAAGTGCTGTGTCCAGCTGCGCTCAGCTTACTAGGTCCTGTGTGCCCCCAGAGAAGGTAGTCCGCGCTGCAGTCGGTGAATGGAGCATTGCCGGCTTATAGGAGATGGCGTCCCCAGCCAAAGAGACAGGAAAAAAATGGCCAGAAAAAGTTGGCGCTTCTCATTCCTTACGAGAAGTGCCAGAAATGTGGCGGAGTCATGGCCAGGAAGCAGGGATGCGGCCGGAGCGCTTCTCAGTGAGAGTGACAAGCTCTGAAGAGATGGGCGGAGCCTGCCTGGTGGGCGGAGCTAGGCCTACCCCGGCCAGAACCCGGGGACTAAATTTGGGGGGGCAGCAGCGGCCGCGCCGATTATAGCGCGATGGGCGCGCTGTTGTGAACGTGTTGGAGACAATTTCTGAGCTGAGGCTCCCTCTGGTGGTTGCTGACGCTACTGAAGCTGTATCTAATGACAGGGCCTCTTCACCTGCCAGCGATGACTGTCAATCAGGAGTCACTAACTGGGCTGATAAGGGAGTTGCCTTCCCATGATCCTCGCCGGTGATCAATTGTTGTTTCCTGGTTCATTTGGAAGTCTGTTGGTGTCTCTCCTTCATCTGCTACCTTCAGATAAGATATTTTCTGCTTGTTTCTATTGTGTTTGCTATTTCCATTTTGTTCTGCACCTTTGTGGAGTTTAGCTGGGTCCCCTCCTGGGGCCTGTGCTACTCTGTTTTTCAGTAGCCACTGTTAATTGTTCAATTGCTCTTTCCCTGCTTTTTGAGTGGCTGCGAGTTAGCCTTGTTCACACTGAGATCTGATTTAGTGGGTGGCGAGATCGTGTAATCTCAGCATTTTTTAAATCAGAAGTGTTGGAAGTTTTGCTAGGGTTTTGCTGGGTTGCAGATAGGACAGGACAGAATACTATTTAGGCAGTGTTTGCTCACTCTATTTTCTGCCTACGTCTGTGTTTAGTCTTATCTAACCGTCATTATATGTTTGGGGGCTGCCTATTCCTTTGGGGCTCTACTCCGGGGCAGTTAGCTTTCCTATTTCTATCTTTAGGTGTAGCTAGCTCTCTGGCTGTGCCAAGGCGTCTAGGACTACCGTATGTATGCTCCACGGCTGCTTCTAGTTGTGTGGTTAGTTTAGGGATCTGCAACCCATTAGTTTCCAACCTCTCAGGTGTTCAGTTGCCTTGCTGTTTTGCTCCTGTCCTCCTCAGTTACCAAGTCGTAACAGCGTGCTGCAAGGAGAATGCAGCCAGCGGGACATCCATCCCTTAGTACCAGAACATCCCCGTGAAGGAGCCCTCCTGCCGACCCGGACGCTGCGCTTACGCACACAGATTCAGCAGAGCCAGGTGCTGTGCTGAAAAACCTCGACTGGAGGAGTGTGGATCATCCTCAATCCACCATCCCTTTGATAGGGAGGTGGAGAGGGCTTATTCGCCACCTGACATCAGCCACTGTTGGTGGTATGGCAGGGCTGCACGGACGCCGTTAGAAGCCTCTGCGTGATTCCTGAGGTAATCCCTAGTGAGGGAGGCAGGGCTGAAAGACCTGGCTCCGGAAGGGGGTACAAGGGAGCGACACCCCATGTTCCCGTCCGTTGATGTTGTGGAGAGAGCGGACCCATTAAAGGGATCTTTCGCCCCTAAGGTGAGTCCAGGCATGGAGTTTAGAAGGTGCAGGAGGGGGTACGTGGAGGCGACACTCTGCGTTCCCGCCTGTTGCTGATTTTGGGAGATCGGGACCTTGAAAGACCCCGTTGCCCTTTCATTCCAGAGTAAAAAAAATGAAAAATTAAAATTTTAACGTCGGGGTCTGAAGCCAGACCCTAGTGCCTCCTACAGACACTAAGCAAGAACTGGTTCATCATAGAGCCAGCAGATGGTGTATACTGCGGAGGAGGAGTTAACTTTTCTGTATATTTGCTTAGTGTCCTCCTAGTGGCAGCAGCATAACACCCACGTCTGTGTCCACAATGAGGCAAAGGAGAAAAGTGTAACAACTGAAAATATGTCTTATATTCTAGGTTCTTCAAAGTAGCCACCATTTGCTTTGATGACTGCTTTGCACACTCTTGGCATTCTCTTGATGGGCTTCAAGAGGTAGTCACCGGAGTCATTAGGCAATAAAAAAAAAACGCACGAGGGCACGCAGCCAGTCCCTGGGACCTCAGAAACCTGGTAAATGGTGGTTTTTTTGGGTAGTGATGGGTGCAGGGGTGGTGTGGCCAAACAAGATGGTTGCCTGCGATGGGTGGGAAGTCCTCGCCTTGTCTGTGGTGATGCAGCACGAATGTCCCTGCATATTATAGTGCAGTCAGATAGGTTGTGATCAGTGGCGCAGCTTGAAGCTCATGGGCCCTGATGAAAAGAAAAAATGTTTGACACCAATTACTAGCAAAGAAAACCTCTACTATGAGCCCTAATGTATCTACATCTATTTCAGGGTACACCTGCGAAGAAATTTGGCAAAGGCCGGGTTGCTACAGAAACACGATGTAACATCTCCCATGTTGACAAGTTTTAGAGAACATTTACAGAAGACCCATTCAGAGCTTTCTGTTAAGCGAATGGCAAGTTTGATGTGCTGTCAGGTTGCATGTAGTTGATTAATACGCCTTAAAATGCTCAAATCCTAATGTATGTTGTGTTCTAATTTCAGATAGACAATGTTGCTAGATTTCTTTATTTTGTCAGCCCTGAGGAAATCACCCTGGATTTTATCAAAGAATTTGATAAGACCATGGCATATTTTGATGCGCTGGCAAAAGAAAAAACATCTGAAAAAAACATGAAAAAGTATATAGGAAATGTGCGCCAATTGGTATTTTTTCTGACTGGCGACCTGAATGAGGAAGCCAAAAGCCACGCAGAATCTTTTTTAGAGGGATTAGAAAAAATTGAACAGGGACTCAATAAGAAGAAACCTAAAAGCCTGAAAAGGGGGTAAGCATTGAATTGTCATTGTTTTGTATTTTCTGCAAATTATCCAAGTATTCATACAGAATGTATAAATGTGAAAGCAACTGAAAATGTATGTAAAGCACTATGGAATTAAATAGCTCTATATAAAAGGAATATTAATTATTATTACTTTTGTCTCCATCACACATACAGGTTGGGTCTCATGCCACTCACAAATGCAGAATGCTGCAAAATACTAATAACATCTAAAAAAAAAATGTGACCACCATCTTTGAAAATGCAAGGTTGCATGAAATTAGTGACAATGACAAGGCTCTCTCTGGATACTATCTCATGGCACTCCTCATTTTAAAACACAGGCGCAGACCATCTGTACCAAAAGAACTAACAGTAAGATACTTTCAGTTATCACACCATTCAGATATGTCGTTGTGTTATATTCTCAATTTATTTTCTTTGGTTCATATCCTATAGGTAAAAGAATGGCTGCAAAGGAAGGATGTAAAAGACAATGAAGATCAACCATTCGTAGCCGTTTACACAGGACGTGATGTAATTATAATGGGCAATGAGGAGGAACAGGTAAGTGTTAGAAATCCTAGGAGAAACATGGAGTATATATTTCAGTGTTTATATAGAACAATCAAATCCATAACCCAATGTTTCGCTAACAGCTCTTTAGCACGTATTTTGAGAAGATAAGGCCAACACTTGAAAAACCGGAATCAACCACTTTTTTCTCTCCCTGACTGGCCAAAAAGTAAAAAATCCCACAAAAGACCTGGAGCGCTTCCATAACAAGTAAGTGGAAAGGGGGAGAAGAGAAACACAGGGCCTTAATTTTGAGAATAAGACAAAGGGGAGGGGGACACTACTATGTTGCCCATAGAAACCAATCTGAGCACAGTTTTGGCGTCTTAATTTGCTCAGGTAAAGTTAAAGTTCTTCTGTGCTTCGTTGCTCAAGGAAACTAATTTGTATTTTCGATTGTATGGACAAATTTTCAATATAGTCTTAGGGGCCCTTTAAAAACAGGCAATTGTTCAAAGAGTGTTTGGCAGATCTGTGAGTGCAGCAAAATTGTGGACCATCAGTGGCAGGTTTGTGGCCATGTATATATGGAACAATACATTAGTGATTTCACTGCAACCAGAGATCTGCTGAATAATCTTTGAACAATTATTTCTGCATATAAATGGGCCTTTACCCATGCTAAACAATTTTTCTTCTCAGGTTCAACCTGCCCCTTGTGACATGGCAAATGGCAATGTCTGCTTATGAGCATTGGGCAGATGATATGCCAAAGGACAATAGATCCATCACCGACAACTATGTGCATTATGTGGACCTTAAGCAACAGATTCTCACCTCAGATTTGGTTGAGGGAATGAAAAATTTGATGAAAAGGAAGGAGAAACATCTGGGTAAGAGCACTAACCAAATACACAAATAGCCCCACCAACTACCTTCCATAGTATCGGAGTCTAGAACTGGCTAACAACCCACCTATAAGTATACAGTTATAGAGAAACTTTTGAGCGACATCGTTGCGTGGTGGATACAACCATGCGTGCAGATACACTTCCATATGCTGCAGGATGCCCGGTTTTACGGTGTAAAAAACGTAAACTTTATTTTTGCAAAAAGGCGTTTTTTGGGACTTAGTCTTTTTTTCAGACTTCCAGGCAGGGGGAAAGCTCAGAAATTGTACCTGAAACACTTCCAGGGCCCTGTGGAGGATTTTCAGAAGGAGTCCTTGGGACTTAGGCATTTTTCTGAGATATTCCCCATTTTTGTGAAGTGTCAAAATGCCACTATCAGATATGAGAAATGACTGTAATGGAGTTCAATGGTCTTGATCATTCCTTGTAATTTTTTTCCACCATACTCATTTTGAAAATACACCATATGCTAATTTCAAGAGAGGCATTCAAATAGGTCATCAATCATAAACGTCCTTGAAAAACCCCTTTAATTTAACTCTCATTTTCACAGAACTGTCGCCAAGAGGGTGAGGACCAGCAGTGAAGGTCAGAGCAGAGAGTGCCAAAGTGACGAGGGAGAGAGCAGCAGCGAGGAAAGTGAGGGTCCACGCAATTTCTTGTACCAGAGGCTGACGGACAAGTACCCTGTAGCGATCGATTATTCACCACCATCAATAAACCAATGTAAAGAGGTAAACCTGAAACATGCAAAGTTTATACGAAATAAATGGCTCGGTACTCAAAAGAATAAGAGGAGAAGATGCGGCTAGTAAGTTTAAGGTTATTTTTCCTCACTTTCTTTCCATTTCCAATCTATGTGCAGTAGATGACACTGTGTTGCAGGCCTATGCTTACAGAAATGACCATATTTTTTGGATTTTAAGACTAACTTTTGTCTCTCCCAAATTGGGGGGAAAGCATGGATGAGTCTTAAAATCCGAATTTAAAAAATAAAAAAAAAAATATCTTAATTTGGGGGTGTTGCGGCACTTTCCGATGGGCGCCAACATTATCCATATCCCAGCATGAATTGCCAAAAGGCAACACATGCTGTGTCCAGAATTCAAGAAAGTGGCCGCAGATCGCAGCCTGCGCATTCGCCGCCATCGCGGCCATTTTCTGGCAGTCTGAACACAAGCGCATGTATTTACCATATATACAGGATAGTAGACATGTATACCAGGATGGGGAACATATAATAATAAATTTATATAGCGCCAACATATTCAGCAGCGCTTTAGAGTTTAACAGTTTCAGACACAACTGCCATAAGTAACAATGTTAACAGTATTACAATAAATTAAAGCAAAATACAACAGCCCTGCTTGTGAGAGCTTACAATCTACAATAAGATGGGGTGGTGGGGAGACAAAGAACAGGTGTGTATATACAATAATGGTCCAGCCATCTTGAGGGAGTGGGGGATAGAAAGATAGTGAATGGGCAACATATAAAGACTTTGATTAGGGAACGTGATAGGCCGCTCTGAACATGTGTGTTTTGAGGGAACGCATACATACCGTATTTTTTGGACCATAAGACGCACTTTTTTTTCCTCCAAATTTGGGAGGAAAGTGTGGGTGCGTCTTATGGTCGAAATGTAACATGTGGGGAGGGGGGCAGGGGGCAGCGGTGTAGTGGGATCAGCAGGAGGCAAGAAAATATCCCCTCTGCTGCAGGAAACAAGCGCTGGGGAAACCCCCGGTCCCTACTTAAGTGCAGTGAATATTAATCAGCCTCTTCCCCGCCCACCTATCAGCTGAGCAGTGAGCGGGGAGCAGCAGATCACAAAGCCACACCGTTTCCCCAGCGCCTGATTCCTGCAGCAGCTGGGCAGATCGGTGTCTGAAGAAGAAGGAGGCAGCAGGAGCAGCTGGCATACCTGACAGCCTGGGGCTGTGCTGATGGGAAGCTGAATGCTCCTGTGAAGGACCTGTGATGAGGTCATGAAGAGGGCTGGCTGGAGCATCACATGACCAAAGCCCTGCCTCTTCATGATGTCATCACAGCTCCTTCAGACACACTGTACAACAGAGAATTAATTAAAAGGTTAGGCTACTTTCACACTTGCGTTTTTTTGTGCAGCGCATCATGTGCACATGAAACGCATAGGTGTCACATTTCTATCAACTCTGTCTCTATCATCTCTGTCTATATCATCTGTCTCTATCATCTGTCTCTATCATCTGTCTCTATCATCTCTGTCTCTATCATCTGTCTCTATCATCTGTCTCTATCATCTCTGTCTCTATCATCTCTGTCTCTATCATCTCTGTCTCTATTATCTCTGTCTCTATCATCTGTCTCTATAATCTGTCTCTATCATCTCTGTCTCTATCATCTCTGTCATCTGTCTCTATCATCTGTCTCTATCATCTCTGTCTCTATCATCTGTCTCTATCATCTGTCTCTATCATCTGTCTCTATCATCTGTCTCTATCATCTCTGTCTCTATCATCTCTGTCTCTATCATCTGTCTCTATCATCTGTCTCTATCATCTCTGTCTCTATCATCTCTGTCTCTATCATCTCTGTCTCTATCATCTCTGTCTCTATAATCTGTCTCTATCATCTCTGTCTCTATCATCTCTGTCTCTATCATCTGTCTCTGTCATCTCTGTCTCTATCATCTGTCTCTATATCTGTCTCTATCATCTCTGTCTCTATCATCTCTGTCTCTATCATCTGTCTCTGTCATCTCTGTCTCTGTCATCTCTGTCTCTATCATCTGTCTCTATCATCTCTGTCTCTGTCATCTCTGTCTCTATCATCTGTCTCTATCATCTCTGTCTCTATCATCTCTGTCTCTGTCATCTCTGTCTCTATCATCTGTCTCTATCATCTCTGTCTCTGTCATCTCTGTCTCTGTCATCTCTGTCTTGTCATCTCTGTCTCTGTCATCTCTGTCTCTGTCATCTGTCTCTATCATCTGTCTCTATCATCTCTGTCTCTATCATCTCTGTCTCTATCATCTCTGTCTCTATCATCTCTGTCTCTATCATCTGTCTCTATCATCTATCTCTATCATCTGTCTCTATCATCTCTGTCTCTATTCATCTCTGTCTCTATCATCTCTGTCTCTATCATCTCTGTCTCTATCATCTCTGTCTCTATCATCTGTCTCTATCATCTATCTCTATCAACTCTGTCTCTATCATCTGTCTCTATTTCTATGCAGCATGTATTTCTATGCAGCCGCACGATCCAGTCTGAGTGCCGGCGGCAGTTCCGGGTGTTCATGCGAGAGACTCACACGAAATCGTGTGAGTTTCTCGCATGTGTGACCCCGGCCTTATACTCACCCTCCAGCTCTTCACATAGTAGTTTACAGACACCACACTGGTCCCGCAGCACCATCTCCTACCCGTAGCTTCCAACATAATAACATACTATATAATAACACCAATGTAAGGTTCTGTGTATCTGTTTCTGAAACTCAGTTTGTTCGTCGGCCATTTTGCTTTCTGTTTTGCTGCAGCTATCTTGCCCTCAGTCAAAATGGAGTTTTCCAGCTTGCATGTTCCCGCCCTGATTCTCTCCGTTTGCTTCTTAAACAGCCACAGCTGAGCAATCAGTGCTTCAGAATCTAGCCTGCAGTGAACCTGTGTTCTGACTCCTGAAGCCTTGGACCTTGTACTCCAGCCATTCCTACTGAGGAACTCTGAAGCACTTGTGGACTCTGAACTCTGCTCTTGAGAGCCTCACGTTTGCATGGACTTGCGGTAACAGAGAAGAAGATCTGAATCTGTTGTGGAGAGTTATTGCTGAGCTTAGATTACTCTGGCCTGCTGTGTCTCCTGCTTCTGTGTTTGCAACCTGTGTGTTTATTTTTGCCAATTTGTATGAAGCAATACAAGACTTTCTTTATCAACCTGTGTCTCAAGTATTTTCATCGCACCCAAGCACAAGACGCTATATGAACTGTACCACATACATTACAAGATTCTGAAGCCAAACGTTAGTGTCTGCTGGGTCTGGAAAGGCTTGTCTGCTGTACTGTGGATATCGGATGTCCGGTTGTACTTTCTGTGATGACAGTGGTTGTGACTTCTCACAACCATTCCAGGTGAGCAATTCCCTTAAGTTTTTTTTCTGCAGTGTTATCACAGGTAAACACTATTGTTTTTTTTTTTTTTTCTCTTCTCTTTTTGTCTGCTGAAACTCTGGATATCAGATGTCTGGTTGAAAGCTTTCTGTGATGATAGTGGTTGTGACTTCTCACAACCATTCCAGGTGAGCAGTTCCCTTAAAGTTTTTTCTTTCTTCAGTGTTGCCACAGGTGAACACTATTGTTTTTTTTTTTTTTTTTCTCCTCTTCTTCCAGTAATCCTGTCTTAAAAGATCTGGAAAATGGAGGCCCGCATAAAGGAACTTTGCGGAGTGACTGATAATATCCTTGCAGATTTGCAGAATATTAAAGACCCGTTTTACAAATCTTCAGGACCTAAATAATCACAATTTGCAAGTGGTTGGACAGACTACCCAGGATTTGCGAGCCAGGATTGAGGTTCTGGAGGGGCGAGTCCAGGCTCCTGCCGTGGCCCCGAGTGCTGGGATTCCCAAGTTGCCCCCTTTTCGTTTTGGTGGTGAACGTGAAAAATTCAGGGGATTTGTTAATCAATGCAATTTTTTTTTTTCTGCACATGCTTCACAATTTCCACTGAACGATCTAAGGTGCTTACTATAATTATGTTGCTTACCAACAAGGCTTTGATGTGGGCAAACCCTCTGATTGAGACTGAGGATGATTGTTTGAATCACCTTGATGATTTTATTTCAGCCATGGGGCAGGTGTTTGATGACCCCAATCGAGGTGCAACAGCTGAAGCAGCCATGTTAGCTTTGCGCCAAGGTAAGCACTCGGTAGCTGAATATGCCTTGGATTTCAGGAGATGGGCCCTTGATACCACCTGGGACAATTCCGCCAAAAAATCTATTTTTCGAAAGGGGTTATCCCCACTGATTAAGGATGAACTTGCTCGTGCCGACCCTCCCACTGCGTTAGGTGACTTTATTAACTACTGCATCCGTATTGATACTCGTTTAACTGAACGCAGGCAAGAGAGATGGTTCGAAAGCAATCGTACTAACCTTTTCCTACCTTCCTCTCCAGCTAAGGAACCTTTGAATAGGATTACACGGGAACCTGAACCTGAACCCATGCAGGTAGACTCTTTACTACGACGGGTTAGTGATGCACGCAAGGAACATCGTTTTAAGGAGAATCTATGTTTTTATTGTGGTAAGTCAGGGCACTTTATTATTAACTGCCCCAGCCGTTCTCGCAAGACTACTGCAGCACTCATTCATTGTGAGTGTTGCGAGAGGGGATCTGTCAGGTCCGAGCCTCAGGCTCCAGAGAGATCTGCAGCAACAGATCTTGATTTCTCGGACTTAAACTCCGTTACCTCTGAGGACGTTGACTGTGTAAATGCTGCCATCTTTCAAGTTTCCTCAGCGGTGTCCCAGCTGAGTTGTAAAAAAAAACAATTCTCACTGTTTTCTTTCCATCAAACTCTGGGTTGACTCAGCCTGGGTGTCTAGCTCTGCTATGATCGACTCAGGTGCAAGTGGAAATTTTATGGATGTCTCCTTTGCTCTGAAACAGGGAATACGTTCAGTGAAGAAGGCTACTCCAGTACAGATGGAAACTGTGGATGGCTCCCTGCTGACCTCTGGACCAGTGGATCAGGAAACAGAGCCTTTAAAGGTTCTTATGGGTAAAGATCATCAAGAGAAACTGTCCTTTATGCTTATCTCTTCTCCTCACTTTCCCATTATTCTAGGGCTACCATGGCTGCAGGCTCAGAATCCTACCATTAACTGGGAGACCAAGGAATTACACTTTCCAGAGAAACAGATGAGTCCAAAAATTTCAGCTTGCTCTGTTCCTAAAGGAACCATGTCAGTCCCTGAACTACCAGCTGTATACCAGGACTATGTGGATTTATGTGACAAGAAGAACGCTGACCAGCTTCCTCCTCACCGTCCATATGATTGTCCAATTGAATTATTGCCTGGAGCAGAGATACCTTTTGGTAAGATCTACCCCCTGGCGGGCCCGAGCTGAAGGCTTTAAAAGAGTACATAGACGAAAATCTAGCCAAGGGCTTCATACGCCCCTCTTCATCTCCTGCAGGGGCACCCATATTCTTTGTAAAGAAGAAAGATTGATCCCTGAGACCATGCGTAGACTATAGGGAACTCAATAAGGTTACTATTAGAAACAGTTATCCATTGCCTTTAATCCCTGAGTTATTGGAGAGAGTGCGACATGCCAAAATTTTTTCTAAACTAGATCTTCGTGGGGCCTATAACTTAGTCCGTATTAGCCCTGGGGATGAATGGAAGACTGCATTCAGGTCACGCTATGGACACTTTGAATATCTAGTTATGCCTTTTGGTCTGAGTACCGCCCCAGCCACTTTCCAACACTTGGTGAATGACATTTTCAGGGATCTCCTGGATACATTCGTGGTAATTTATTTGGATGATATTTTAATTTTTTCTAACTCCACAGAGGAACATCATGGACATGTGAGAATGGTCTTGGAACGTCTAAGACAAAATCATCTTTACATCAAGCTTGAAAAGTGTGAATTCCATAAGACCGAAATTCAATTTCTGGGGTATGTACTGTCTACACAAGGAATTAGTATGGATGGAAGTAAAACCCAAGCCATCAATGATTGGCCAAGTCCTAGAAATGTGAAGGAGGTACAGCGCTTCATCGGGTTTGCAAACTTCTATAGACGTTTCATTAGAAATTTCTCTGAGGTAGTGTCACCTATCACCCAACTTACCCGGAAAGAGTCTAAGTTCTCCTGGACTCCCCAAGCCCAGGAAGCATTTTCCCGTCTAAAAGATAAATTTACCACTGCACCTATCCTAGTACATCCCAACCCAGAGCTTGCCTTCATAATAGAGGTGGATGCTTCAGACTGTGCCGTGGGAGCTATACTCTCTCAGAGAACAGGTGAGAAGAATGTCTTGCATCCCTGTGCCTTCTTTTCCCAGCAGTTGTCTTCGGCTGAGAAGAACTACGATGTGGGCAATAGAGAGTTGTTGGCCATTATTGCCGCCTTCAAAGAATGGAGACACCTTCTTCAAGGAGCTGCACAGCAAATAGTCGTTCTGACAGACCACCGTAATCTTGAGTTTATCAGGTCGGCTAAGTGCCTGACTCCTCGCCAGGCTCGCTGGAATCTTTTCTTAAACCAATTTAATTTTATTATTTCTTATAGACCAGGATCGCGCAATGGAAAGGCTGATGCACTCTCTAGGATTTACTCAGCAGAGACACGTCCAATTACTCCTCCTAAGACTATTCTTCCTGACTCTAGATTCCTAGGAGTGATTCATCATCAAGACCTAATTAAAGACATCAAGGAAGCATACCATGCGGATTCTTTTTTGGCTCAACCCCCAAGGGACGTAAGTCTTGTCTTTAAGAATGGTGTGTGGATTCTGGGACAACGTCTGTATATACCTGAAACAGTCAGATTGAGAGTATTGCAACTCATTCACGATTCCAAAATAGCCGGGCATAGAGGAATTCTAAAGACACAGGAATTTCTTTCTCGTTTCTTTTGGTGGCCCACTTGTAGGAAGGATGTTTTGGACTATGTCACTTCGTGTGAGGTTTGTGCAAGATGCAAAACACCTCGCTCTTCACCAACTGGTCTGTTACAGCCTCTTCCCACCCCGTCCCGCCCGTGGGGATCCATTTCTATGGACTTCATTGTGGAATTACCAACCTCTCAAGGGAAGAACACTATTCTAGTGGTGGTTGACCGTCTAACAAAGGCAGCTCATTTTATCCCTTGTGTCGGCTTACCCACTGCAAAACAGACATCAGATTTGATGATTAAAGATGTGTTTCGCTTACATGGAGTACCGGATGAGGTTATTTCGGATCGAGGGGTGCAATTCACTTCTAGGTTTTGGCAAAATTTCTGTGCAGCATTGGACATTAAAGTAAACCTTTCTTCTGCTTTTCATCCCCAGACTAATGGACAGACAGAACGAACCAATCAAACCCTGGAGCAGTATCTCCGCTGCTTTATCTGCCACCTACAGGATGATTGGGTGGATCTACTTCCATTGGCTGAGTTCTCTTACAACAACTCTCAGAGTGCCTCCACTAAACAGTCTCCTTTTTACTCTAATCTAGGTTATCATCCTAACATTCTACCACGATTTCCCATAGAGACGCCTTTGCCAGCAGTGGCTGAAAGAGTCACGACTTTACAGAAGAATATGGATCTTCTAAAGGAGAATCTGGAATCGGCTCAGGAAAGGTACAAGAAGGCAGCAGATAAATTTTGTAAACCTGCACCAGCTTTTAAGGTAGGAGACTTGGTCTGGCTGTCAACCAGAAATCTTAAGTTAAGGATTCCATCGTCTAAGTTGGGACATAAGTACATTGGACCCTATAAAATCAGTAAAATTATAAGTGCCGTTGCTTGTCGTCTTCAACTGCCCAGAACTATGAGAATCCACCCTGTCTTTCATGTATCCCTACTAAAGGCTGCGACACCCAATACGTTTCCTGGACGTTCTTCTCCTTGCCCTGACCCAGTGCTAGTCGATGGTCAGGAAGAATTTGTGGTGGAAAGGATTCTAGATTCCAGGTTGTACAGAAATCAGTTACAATATTTGATTAAATGGCAGGGCTACCCAGTGGAGGACAACTCATGGGAACCAGTCAATAAAGTTAATGCTCCTCGCTTGCTCCGCCAGTTTCATCAGAGGTACCCAGACAAGCCTGGTCTGAGGTCATCCGGAGGTTGTCCCTAAGGGGGGAGTAATGTAAGGTTCTTTGTACATGTTTCTTGAAACTCAGTTTTTCCTTGGCCATTTTGCTTTCTGTCTTTCTGCAGCTATCTTGCCCTCAGTCAATATGGAGTTTCCAGCTTTCATGTTCCCGCCCTGATTCTCTCCCTCTTGCTTCTTAAGCAGCCTCAGCTGAGCAATCAGTGCTTCAGAATCAAGCCTACAGTGAGTCTGTGACCTGACTCCTGGAAACCTTAGACTTTGTACTCCAGCTATTTCCTACTGAGGAACTTTGGAACACTTGTGGACTCTGGAAACCTGCTATTTGATAAATCCACGTTTGCATGGAATTACGGTAACAGAGAAGAGATCCTGAACCTGTTGTGGAGAGTTATTGCTGAGCTTAAGTTACTCTGGCCTGCTGTGTCTCCTGCTTCTGTACCTGCAAACTGTGTGACCCTTTTTGCCACTTGTATGAAGTAATACAAGTCCTTCTATATCAAACCTGTGTCTCATGTGTTTTCCTCGCACCCAAGCACAAGACGCTATATGAACTGTACACCATACATTACAGTAACGGAGTATCGATAGCCAAGCCAGGAGGTCAGAACCGGAGAAGACAATATTAGCAAAACGTGAGACAGAGAGCGGAGTGAGCAAACAGACCGGATCATACACGGGAGTCAAACAAGCAGAGCAGTATACACACAAACCAGGGGGATCAGGCACACAGTCACAACGAAAGTATAGCTGACAGAGAATCTCCCTCTGGACTGGGTATACATACCCTCCCAGATCCAAAGGGAGGCCAGCAAAAGTTAACCCTGAGTGGACAGGACATTAACCATGTCCTATACCATGACAGCACCCCCCCTTAATGGGGGCCACTGGACCCCCAGGCCTCTCAGGATATCTGGCATGAAAAGCCTGTACCAGTCGATCGGCATGTACCTCCCTGGAACCCATGATCGATCTTCAATGGAGTATCCCTTCCAATGAATAAGGTACTGAAGTCTCCAGTGCACCCACCGCGAATCAATGATGCGCCCTACCTCATACTCCAGTTGACCCTCTACCAACACTGGTGGAACCACGGATGAGGGATCTCCTCTAACCGTCCCCACAGGTTTTAATAGGGACCTGTGGAAGACGTTAGATATTTTGAAGGAGGTGGGCAACTGAAGCCTGTACGCCACTGGATTGATCACCTCTACAATCTTGTATGGGCCAATAAATTTGGGGCCCAGCTTCATAGAGGGTATCTTAAGTTTGATGTTACGGGTGGACAACCAGACCTTTTCCCCCACTGTCAATGCAGGACCCAACCCCCTCCTCCTGTCCGTAAAATGCTTGTACTTCTGGGCTTTGGAGATGTTCCCCTGCACCTCCCTCCAAAGGTTTTTTTAACTGTTGAACCATCCCCTCGGCACCAGGACAACCAGAATCCATACGGGAAAATTCCCCAAACTGCAGAACAAACCCATAATTGACCTGAAAAGGAGACTTTCCGGTAGACTGATTGATACGACAGTTGAACACAAATTCTGCCATGGGTAAAACCTCACACCAATCTTCCTGTCTAGAGGAGGCCAGGCATCTCAGAATCTGCTCCAACGACTGATTGGTGCGTTCAGTCTGTCCGTTGGATTCCGGAAAACCTGGCCACAAACTGCACACCCCTGTCCGACACCACATTCACAGGCACTCCATGCAACCGAACTATGTGCTGTATAAACAAGCGGGCCAAGGTTTCAGCAGATGGCAACGCAGGTAACGGCACAAAGTGGGCTTGCTTAGAAAATCTATCAACCACTACCCATACCACTGAATTGCCCTTGGATGAGGGAAGATTAGTGATAAAGTCCATGGACAGGTGTGTCCATGGTTTATCCGGAATTGGTAAAGGCACCAATTCTCCGGCCGGCCAAACCTGAGAGCTTTTAGAGCGAGCTCACACCCCACAAGTATTAACAAAATTTTTTATATCAGTACCCATAGAGGGCCACCAAAATCCTCTAGCCACTGCCCCCTGGGTAGCTGCAATACCAGGGTGTGCACTTAACACAGAATCATGAAATTCTTGCAGGAGTGTGAGACGGAGCTGTTCGGGTACGAACAATTTACCTGAGGGTTTATTCCTGGGAGCTTGTGCTTCCAGAATCTCTCTCTGTAACTCAGAGGAGACTTCGGCTACAACCACTCCCGGTTGAAGAATGGAGGTTCTGGAGGGGACACAGAATCAAATCTTCGGGATAAGGCATCTGTTTACATTTTTAGACCCTGGTCGGAATGTGATGGTAAAATGAAAGCGAGAAAAAAAAAGGGCCCACCGAGCCTGTCTGGGGGTCAATCTCTTAGCGGACTCGATATAGGCCAGGTTCTTATGATCAGTGATGACCGTAATGGGATGAGCAGCCCCCTCCAAAAAATGCCTCCATTCTTCGAAGGCCAATTTGACCGCTAACAATTCCCTGTTGCCGACATCATAGTTTCTCTCTGCCGAAGAGAACTTTTTAGAGAAAAAGGCACAGGGTTTAAGATTAGTCAGGGTAGAGGGGCCCTGGGACAACACTGCCCCCACCCCCACTTCCGAAGCGTCGACCTCTACGATAAAAGGTCTTGACGAATCGGGTTGTACCAACACAGGGGCTGAAGTAAAGCATTTCTTCAATGTAAGGAAGGAATTTTTTGCGGCCATGGACCAATTTTTTACCTCTGCCCCCTTAAGAGTGAGGTTCGTCAAAGGTTTCACTACCTGTGAAAACCCTTTAATGAACTTCCTATAATAGTTAGCGAAGCCCAAAAATCGTTGCAACCCCTTCAGATCATGAGGCTGCATCCAATCTGTAATGGCCTGAACCTTCCCTGGATCCATGCGGAATCCCTCCCCGGATACAATTACACCCAGAAAAGACAGTTCTTGCATAAAAAAAATGAACACTTCTCCAGCTTAGCATACAAATGGTTCTCCCGGAGTCTCATAAGAACCGCACGTAAATTATGTAAGTGTGACTGACTGTCCTCTGAGTATATCAGAATGTCATCCAGGTAAATGACTACATAACGTCCAATTAAATCAGAAAAAACAACATTGATGAAGTTCTGAAAAACAGCAGGGGCATTAGTGAGACCGAAGGGCATAACCAGGTTTTCAAATAGCCCCTCAGTTGTCAGGAATGCTGTTTTCCATTCGTCCCCTCCCGGATCCTTATAAGGTTATAAGCCCCTCGTAGATCGAGCTTAGAAAACCATTTGGCCCCCGTGAGTTGGTTGCATAGATCGGGAATCAACGGGAGAGGGTACGTGTTCTTAACGGTAAATTTTGTTCAGTTCCCGAAAGTCGAGACACGGTCGCAACCCACCATCTTTTTTCTTTACAAAGCTGCCAGCAAGTTCCAATTCAACCTGGAGCACCATTTTAGCAAGCGAAAAAAAATGTACCTGGGAGTCTGGGCAACCTCCACGATTGTCGCCCAGACTCAGTCGTTTTCCTGATGTTTTTACATAAGAAGGGCAGGAAGGACAGTCCCTTTTCCAATGTCCAGAGGCTCCACAGTAAAAGCATAGACGGTTGTCTTTACGGTGTCTTCTGTCTCGTTCCTTTCTTGAGACAGCCTCCATCTCCATGGGCTCAGATGCGGGTGCGGTGTAACACAATTTGGAGTACAAGGGAGTCTCTTGTTGCATCATTCCCCTAGCACGGAGTCTCCGGTCCATACGGACCGCCTGCATCATGGCGTCCTCCAGAGTATCGGGAGGAGGATGTAATGCCAGAGCGTCCTGCAGACGGTCAGATAGGCCCCTGCGGAACAAGCCCCTCAGGGCGGCATCATTCCAGGATACTTTCGCTGTCCAACATCTGAACTCTGAGCAGAACCATTCAGCAGAGTTCCTCCCCTGTGTCACACTCATCACCATATCCTCAGCCAGACGCACTCTATCAGGCTCATCATAAATGTGCCCCAAAGCCTCAAAGAACAGGTTCACAGACATACGTTCAGGAGCAGAGGAAGAGAGAGAGAAAGCCCATGCTTGCGGAGCCCCCCTTAATAAGGACATTACGATCCCCACCCTCTGCCTTTCATTTCCAGAGGTCCGGGGATGCAATTCAAAGAACAACTTGCATCCCTCCTTAAAAACCGTAAACAATTTTTTTTATCTCCAGAAAAATTGTCGGGTATTTTTACCGGTGGGTCAGGGTCTGCAAGAGATACATCAGTGGGGCCCCCCTCCTGGAACCCCGACAGAACAGACCCCATTAGAGCGTCTGCCACATCTCTCTGTACCTGTTGATGCGACTGAACCAGATTTTGCTGCTCCATAGACAGCTTCTGCATAAGCTGCGAGAGCTGATTAACCTGTTCAGTGAGAGCCCGTACCGGAACCATAATGTGCTAACACCCCACCACCAGGGAAAGACTAACGGTCAGCTATAATGTCAAGAGCCAAATTATGTAGGAGGGCACCACCAACCAATCACTAAAGAGGGTATCAACCTGGAGTATGTCAAAAACAGATATGTAGAGGGGAAGAAAAGCACATACTAAGAACCAGGGAACACCTAAATAACATGAATAGTTAAATTTTTATTGAAAACTGCATAAACAACCAAAGTTAAAAACCATTAAAATGAACACACAATGCCCGACAAATAAGGATATCTGGCCCCCACAGCCCTTTTAACAATATGATAACCAATATGCAATACAAAAATCAATCAAACATAACAAAAATATACATTAAATAATGTCTCCCCCAAAGGCCTAAATCCAGGAAAAAATAGTG
>JARQOD010009410.1:0-31525 GCA_033576555.1 Oophaga sylvatica
TACACAAAGGAGTAGCCTTTCACAGATTGTGGACAGTTGTGTTTCAGTGTTCACTTCAGTCTGTGTTTTTTACTTTTTTGAGTGCACATCACGCTCCAGTTACTTGTTCAAGCACTGCTGCTTGTACTCTGCTGAGCGTGTCTCAGTGGCTCATCCTTTTCATTTATCTCCAATTGGTTCTGCTACATTCCATTTAAAATAAATCTAATCTATTAGTGTGACGCGCTTCCATCCGTATACAATACATTGGTTGCAAACACTATAGAAGTAACAAAGGAAGCTTTCACAGATTGTGATAGTTGTGTTTCAGTGTTCACTTGCAGTCTGTGAGGTATTTTTATTTTTTTTTTTTTAAATGCAGATCACGCTCCATTTACTTCTTCAACCACGCTGCGTTGTACTCTGCTGAGTGTCTGTCATGGCTCATCCTTGTCATTTTTCCTAAATTGGTGCTGCTTCATTCTATTTAAAAAAAATCAAATCTATTAATGTGACGGCTTCCATCCGTATACAATACATTGGTTGCAAACACTATAGAAGTAGACAAAGGAGTAGCCTTTTCACAGATTGTGAATAGTTGTGTTTCAGTGTTCACTGCAGTCTGTGGTATTTTTATTTTATTTTTTTAAAATGCAGATCACGCTCCATTTACTTTTCAACCACCGCTGCGTGTACTCTGCTGAGTGTCTCACTGGCTCATCCTTGTCATTTTTCTAAATTGGTGCTGCTTATTCTATTTAAAATAATTCAAATCTATTAAGTGACGGCTTCCATCCGTATACAATACATTGGTTGCAAACACTATAGAAGTAGACAAAGGAGAGCCTTTCACAGATTGTGAATAGTTGTGTTTCAGTGTTCACTGCAGTCTGTGAGGTTTTTTATTTTTTTTTTTTTTAAAATGCAGATCACGCTCCATTTACTTCTTCAACCACCGCTGCGTGTACTCTGCTGAGTGTCTGTCACTGGCTCATCCTTGTCATTTTTCTAAATTGGTGCTGCTTATTCTATTTAAAATAAATTCAAATCTATTACAGTGACGGCTTCCATCCGTATACAATACATTGGTTGCAAACAATATAGAAGTACACAAACGGGCCTTTCACAGCTACTGAACATGGGTTTTTAATTTTTAACTAAAATATGTATTTTTTCAAATGACACAAATATAAGTAATGTTGAAGAGGAATAGTCCTACATCCATTGTTTGCACAATATTACAGGTGTACATCATGTCCCTTAATCAACAATGTATTATTATATTTACTTGTATGCTTTTATTTAAAAGCCAAGAACACAGAAGGATAACCTTCGCACTGCAGCTGTTGTCAAAGTTCAACCCACATTATGCACTTCCAACATTGCAGCATTTGAGGCATGATGTGAGTTGGATTGGTCAAAGTTATGGAGTGAGAAGGTTCACCATCAGTACCCTATAGCATAAGTATGCTTTTGTGTTAGCATTTGTGTTAGACATGTGGATATCTGCCATAATATGTCACAATTATTTAGTTACAGATTTGTTACCAACACTAATCATTGAATGGTTTTAAATTTGACGTTTCACTTGTTTACAGCTTAGAAATAAGGGTGTAGCCTGATATCTATGTGTAGCACTAGCCACTTTAACATGTCATGTTTTTTTCAACATGTGTAGCTAGGTAGCAGTAATTTTTGCCGGACACACAGCAGGGGAACAGCAGGCGTTACTGAACCCCACTATCACTATAGCTTGTGTATTGGTCTGTGGACACGACACTTCTGAGCAGCAACTGGCAGTGTTGTAGCCCAGGGAGTATAGCTCAGGTGGTAGAAAGATGAACATAACAGGAGACATGGAAAACGTTGCCAACCAGTTAGTTAATCTGAAACCGGACAGGCAAATTCAGGCGAGATCCATGCCTAGTTCATTTTCAGAAAAGTAAGCCGTTCTACATTATCGTAGGATAGTCGCATGCAACGGTCTGTTAGTACACCACCTGCAGCAGTAAAGACGCGCTCCGATAATACACTGGCAGCAGATCAAGCCAGCACCTCCAATGCATACTGGCTAAGCTCTGGCCATGTATCCAGCTTAGAGACACAAAACTTGAATGGGAAGAGCCATCTGGGAGTACACTGAGAGGGCAAGACATGTAGTCTGTCACCATCTTACGGAAATGTTGCCTCCTGCTGACTGGAGCCGTCTCGGATGGTGTAGACATTGGTGGCGCTGCCACAAAACTTCGACACATTTGGAACATACTGTTCTTGCCCTGTGCAGAGGCGCTGCTTGTGCTCCCTCTTGTTGCAGAGCTGTCTCCACTGCCTCGACGCACAGAGCTGCTTTGTAAATCAGTAGCAGCAGCAGTGCTCTCGGCTGGAATGGAGAACATTATGGATTGCACCAGTGTGTCTTGGTACTTCCGCATTTTACGCTCCCGGTTCAACGGTGTGATGAGGCTTTGTAAGTTGTCCCGGTAGCGAGGGTCTAGGAGGGTGTACACCCAATAATCAGACGTGGTGTGAATGTGTTCGATGCGGCGGTCGTTTCTCAGCCACTGCAGCATGAAATCAACCATGTGCTGCAGACTCCCAACTGGCCAAGAAACGTTGTCCCCTGCAAGAGGCGTCATCTCCGCCTGCTGTGCATCACCCCACCCTTGGTCTACATACTGACTAGAGCATTGTCTACCTCCCTCTGGAGCGATGTCTTCCTCCTCCATTGACTCCTCCTCATCCTCCTCACAAAGTCCTTCAAATACATATAAATTTACAAAATTTAAAACTCAAAATTTAAAAACTTTGTATCATAATTCTGTAACATCAGTTTATGGAAACACAATAGCATTACAAAAGGATAGACAAAAAATGTACATTATGTGCTTTGTAAATACATTAAAAGTTTGTAATGGTTATGAAAATATAGACAGCGACTCTGGAGGTTCAATTGTTGATACAGCATGGTACTTTGAAAGTCCTCCAGCCCTTTGTGAGGAACCACGTTGCGCTGACTGTCCAGAAGGTGATGGAATTTGTGACTCCTCATCCTCCACCTCTTCCAAAACCTCATGCCTTAGTGCTTGCAGTGTTTTTTGAAGCAGGCAGATAAGGGGGACAGTCAGGCTGACTAGTGCATCATCTGCACTCGCCATCCGCGTTGACTCATCAAACGCACGCAAAACGTGGCAGATATCCTTCATAGAGTTATTCGCCACTCATTACACTGGCAGTGGCTGCCCATTCATTATAGGATCCAATTCTAATTACTGGTTCTCACCAACAAAGCTCTCCACAGCGCAGCACCCCCCTACATCTCCTCCCTTATTTATATTTATCGGCCTAACCGACTGCTGCACTCTGCAAACGACCTTCGACTAACCTCTGCACTAATCCGTACCTCCCACTCCCAACTCCAAGACTTCACCCGCGCTGCGCCAATCCTCTGGAATGCTCTACCCCAAGAAATTAGGACTATCCGCAATTTGGATGGTTTCAGGCGCTCCCTCAAAACACATTTGTTCACAGTGGCCTATCACATTCACTAATCAAAGTCATTCTATGTGTAATTCTGTGTGTGTAGCCCATTCACTATCTCCATGCATCCCTCACTCCCCTTAAAATGGCTGGACCATCATTGTAAAAACACCATTGTATATAAACACCTGTACTTTGTATCTCCCCACCTCATTGTAGATTGTAAGCTTTCACCAGCAGGGGCGGCTGATTTTGCTTTAATTATTGTATTGTTAACGTTGTTACTTATGACTGTGTTTTGAAACTGTTAAACTGTAAAGCACTGCGGAATATTATGGCGCTATATAAATAAATAATATTATTATTCTTATTATAGAGGCCCACTCAGTAGTGGTGAAGTGTGAACGGCGCAAATTGCGAGTTGACTGCGCCTGATGCAGCTGATACTCCATTACTGTTGGCTGCTGCTCACACAACCGCTCCAACATATGTAACGAGGAATTCCACCTGGTGGGTACGTCACATATGATGCGATGTTCATGAAGGTGAAATCTGCGTTGCAGAGCTGCAATCAGCGATCTGGCCATGCTGGAACGTCGCAAGTGAGCGCACTCTAGGCGGACCTTGTGCAGCAGTGCATCAAGATCCGGATAGTCCCTCAAAAAACTCTGCACGACCAAGTTGAGCACATATGACAGACATGGTATGTGAGTGAGGTTGCCAAGGCCCAGAGCTGACACCAGATTTCGGCCATTGTCACACACTACCAAGCCTGCCTGTAGATTCTCTTCCAAAAACCACACGTCGCTCTCCTGCTTTATGGCATTACAGAGCTCCTGCGCTGTGTGGCTAAGATTCCCCATGGAAATTAATTTCAGGATGGCCTGTTGACATTTGGACACGGCTGTGCTCATATCGGTCGCAACAGGTAAACGTTCACGGGTCCATGTGGAGGTAGACCGTGACGGCTCCTGCAGCGATGATTCTGAGGAACTGGAATAGGAGGAGGAATCAATGTGTACAGACTTGATTCCTGCAATCCTTGGAGTTGGCAGAACACGTACAGCGCCACTCGCAAGATCAGTACCCGGCTGCACAACATTGACCCAATGGGCAGTGAGGGAAAGGTATTGTCCCTGGCCATGGGTGTTAGAACCCTCTTGTTAGGTTTTGTTTCAGTTTGCTGGTCACATGACCTTTTTTCCCTATTTAGTCTGGCTCCGCCCTTCTGGCTTTGCTTGACTTCATTGTATTATCTACTGTTAAGCTAGCCGGGTGCTTAGGTGCCTTAATCTGTCAGTTTTGCTTGATGTTAGGATCACAAAGTATTTATTTTTCTGTTTAATTATCCATGCTACAATTTATGTTAGGAGGTGTCCACCTTTTCTCACAGTCCCTAGATCTTGTAGGGATTACTCCCTCGCAACTATAGGTCTTCGTTCACACTAGATGAGGACTTTAGCGGGTCTGGTCGCAGGATCAGGTTCCCCGTTACATCGTAGGGATTCAGCTTAGTTGTATTGTAGGGACAGAATTCCCTTCTTTCCTTACTGGTTGTAGCAGATCATAACAATGGGTACTGGTCCACGCATCGGTGGTCAGGTGGACCTTGCTACTGAGGGCTTTTAGTAGCGCATGTTTAATTTTTCCCTCAACATGCTTTTGCAGACCAGGGACGGCTTGCCTGCTGAAATGAAATCGGCTTGGCACATTGTATTGTGGGATTGACAATGATATTCAGTTACGGAAACTGTCTGTCTCCACCAGCCTGAATCACAGCATTTCAAGGGACAGGAGTTTTGCAATGCCAGCATTCAGAGCCTGTGCTCGTGCATGGTTTGCGGAGTATGGCCGTCTTTTATCCCATGCCTGTGCTACCGATGGCTGTTTTGTGGCCTGGGAGTGTGAGGATGACAGGGAACTTGCTGCTGTGTGTGGAATAACAGTTTGTCTCTGGACAACAGTGGCCGAGGTTCTTCCATGGCGATCCTGTGAGGAAGCAAACCAGCTGTGTGTGAGCTCGATGAAGAGGCTTCAACACAACCTGAAGATGTAGGTGCTGCTGTAGGTTGGCCTACATCTCTAGTGTGTCTTTGTAACTCAACTACGTGCTTTGTCCGCACATGTTTCCACATATTTGTGGTATTGAGGTGACTGACACTTTTAGCTATTTTTAATTTTTGATTACACAGCTTGCATTTCACATAGCAAATATCATGTGCAAGTGTGTGAAAAAAGGACCACGCAGTGCAAGTCCTGGGAGCGCACGTTTTGACTTTTGGAAGACAACTGCTCCGAACAGGTGCCAAACTGGAGGCTACAGGCAACCGAGTCTGCAGCCTAACTCTCCCTCCTGTTTGTACCGTTGGGGCAATGTCTTCCTCTATCTTCCTTCTATCACTAACCATTTCTCTAGGCCTCTCCCAGCTTTCAACCAAAGTACTGGTTCTCACCCACAAAGCTCTCCACAGTGCAGCACCCCTCCTACATCTCCTCCCTCATTTCTATCTATCGGCCTAACCGACTGCTGCGCTCTGCAAACGACTTTCGACTAACCTCTGCACTAATACGTACCTCCCACTCCCGACTCCAAGACTTCTCCTGCTCTACGCCAATCCTCTGGAATGCTGTACCCCAAGAAATTAGGACTATCCACAATTTGCATGGTTTCAGGCGCTCCCTCAAAACACATTTGTTCAGAGCGGCCTATCACATTCACTAATCAAAGTCATTCTATGTATTCTGTGTAAGTGTGTGTGTGTCTCTAGCCCATTCACTATCTCCATCCCTCAGTCCCTTAAGATGGCTGGAACATCATTGTAAATGCACCATTGTATATAAACACCTATACTTTGTATCTCCCCCATCTCATTGTACATTGTAAGCTGTCACGAGCAGGGGCGACTTATTTAGCTTAAATTATTGTATTGTTAACGTTGTTACTTATGACTTGTGTTCTGAAACTGCTAAACTGTAAAGCGCTGCGGAATATGATGGCGCTATATAAATAAATATATTATATATTCCTCTGAGCTGCTCCCACCACCTTCCTGTTCCTCATGCCATGTTGGGTCTTGGACCTCATCATCTCCACTACCCTCTTCCAACACCTGCTGTTGGGTGGTCTGGCCAGCACCATGCTCAACAGAAACTGGCACCTGGGTCTCATCATCATCAGATGCGTTCTGCGGTGTGCTGACCATCGGCACTGTCTCACCCGCCTCTTCAGATTCAGAGAGACACAGCTGTGCGCATCACTGCATACTCCCTCTTCACATTACAGAATGCTGCTTGGCTGGGCCCCTGTTTGCAAGCCAATAGATTCTGAGAACAGAAGCAGACACTCAGCTGGCTCCTGTACAGAACTCTCTGACTGCCTGGGCAATTTGCCAGGCGGTGAAGAGACAGATGGTTGCCCAACAGTGCTGTGGTCCTGAGAGGAGGTGGAAGCAATTGAAGTCGATGCATTGGCTGACATCCAAACAACAACGGCTTCAATTTGTTCTTCCCGCAGCAGGGGGTACTCCGAGCTCCTACAAAAGTGCGCATAAAGGAACGCTCACGGGGAAAACTGGTGGATGCTGTGTCACTGGGGGCCGCAGCAGCCACAGAATCCCCACGTCCTCTCCCTGAAGAAACTCCACGACCACGTGCCTTACTCCCTGCCTTCTTCATCTTGGTAGATTGATAAAGAAAGTCTGAAAAGTTATAAGGTCTAAGTGTGGTTATTCCGCAGAGACTGCAGTGAACACTGCACACAACTGTTCACTACCCAATGCGTCTCAGCAGGAAGGCAGTCTGTGCGTCAAAACAAAGGCACAAGCATACATCCATGTACCTGTTTATAAAGCATAATAAAAAAATTATGTAGTAGTGACGCACACTTTATTGAGGTACAGTATTACATCGCCATTCACCATCTGTGGCTATGCAGTCTCATCTATATATACCTTATCTATCTGTTGTCATGCTTCCAAGTCGACAGTCAGCCATAAATAGCAATTTTCACTATGCACTATGCACTTTTTAAAGGTTATGTTTGTTAATAAAAATGATTATTGCCACATATTATGAGTATTACATGATGGAAATTGTATAATTTTGTATAAATATTTAGTGACATTATTCAGCAAATGGAACATTTTAGTAATATCACAGATAACTTGTAATGCTGATGATGTTTTGAAGTCAGACATTCATTGTCTATACAATAAAAATGGTGTACATACTGTTACTTATCCATCATTAATGGATTCAGATATGTACTTGTATGCTTTTATGTACAACCGTATAGCAGATTCCTTAACTAATTTATTTTGTGGTTTGCATTGCTGTTCAACATGTTAATGTATGTGTTTATGTTTGTCAATTCTTTATTTATCTAGATATTAGTTTAAATGAAATCATCATCTTATGGTAGTAAAGGTTATCTTTCTCTTGTTTGAAGTATAGACATTTAAAATTGACAGGTAACAAGGAAATTACTTGATCTAGTATTTAAACATCCTCCTTGACCCTGGGCTCCAACACCGCCAGTTGTTGCTCGGAAGTGCTGTTAGCACAGTCAACACTTGCTCCTGTGTTACTGGGGTTCAGTAACGTCAGCTGGTCCTCGGTTGTGCCATTGGCTCTTTTCCTTCTGCTGCCCCTCCGGTTCCAGCACAGTCAGCTGGTCCTCGTTACTTGCATTGGCTCTTGTACCTTCTGCTACCCGTCCGGGTTCCAGTACCGTCAACTGGTTCTCCGCAGTGCCTTTGGCCTAGGTGCCTCCATCTCGGTATCCGAGTTCCAGCAACGTCTGCTGGTCCTTGGTAGTGCTTTGGAGCACAGGTACCTCCTGCTTAGTAACCGTGTCCCAGTAACGTCAGCTGGTCCTCGGTTGTGCCTTGGCTCTTTTCCTTCTGCTGCCCCTCCGGTTCCAGCCAGTCAGCTGGTCCTCGTTATTGCATTGGCTTTGTACTTCTGCTACCCGTCCGGGTTCCAGTACCGTCAACTGGTTCTCCGCAGTGCCTTTGGCCCTATGGTTGCCTCCATCTGCGGTATCCGAGTTCCAGCAACGTCTGCTGGTCCTTGGTAGTGCTTTGGAGCACAGGTACCTCCTGCCTTAGTAACCGTGTCCCAGTAACATCAGCTGGTACAAGATTGTGCTACAAATACAATGATCGGACAAGTGACACAAGAACAATAATGCAGAAGATCTAAACAGGTCATGTAACGCAACATCATGAGCATAAGACCTAAATTCTCATGAAGAGCACCAATAGTCAGTGGGTGTTTAAGCTCTCTATCGGCCGATAATCTTGAACGGGATAAATTCAGAAGTCTCAAATTCCTGACTAATGTCAGTGATGAACGTAAGAGGTGAAGTCTGTTTTCTCGCATAGGTGCAGTTAAAGTAAATGATACTGCTGTCTTATTTTGCAGGCTAGAACTGAATCTACGACATAAACTGTTGTACATTTTAAACACTCATTTAGTAGACACAACGACGACCCTAATGACACAAGGAAGTTCATATTTGCAGATACAAGCTCCATTTTAGCGTATGTGCTGTAATTCTGTTTGCGGACAGAACTAAGACTCTGCTGACTCTGAGGACAGTTAGAGATTGCGATTTTGTGTACTGTGCTTTAGCAGGCTACTTACAACGCTGTGTACATATTCTTTGCCTGCAGTGTATTTTTCACAGTCTGCAGGTGTGTGTGAGTGCAGGTGACCGCTGCAGTTGCTCGCAACAACGTGTATGTAGGCATCTGCACATGTCACTCTCAACCTTTTTTTTTTTCTTAGTGTAATTCTTGCTGCTCATTCAATTGAAATATAGTGTGACGTGTTTCCATCCGTATCCAATATGGTGAAAACACTGTAGGACACAAAAGCCCTTTCACAGCTAAAGTTGTGTTCACTGTAGTCTGAGAATTTTAATTATTCAATTTGATCACGCTCAAGTTACTTCTTCAAGCAATGGCTTGTACTCTGCTGAGCGTGTCTTACTGCTCATCCTTGTCATTTTTCTCAATTGGTGTACATGTACATCAAGTAGTCTTCATTTGATCGAAATCAAGAGGTACCGGAAACATCTATGGCTGCTTTATACGGTGGACTGGCTCCAACATTCAATAACTTAAGATGCAATCGGGCACCTTGTCAAGGCCAATCCTCTTCTCCCTCTGATAAATTAATAAAAATAATCTTTTTTATATTAGCGCAAATATTCCGCAAGCGCTTTACATTAACAGTTCAACACAAGTCATAGGTAACAACGTAACAATACAATATTTAAAGCAAAATCAGCCGACCCTGCTCGGAGAGCTTACAATCTACAATGAGGTGGGGAGATACAAGTAACAGTTGTATATAATGGTGCATTTCCAATGATGGTCCAGCCATCTTGAGGGAGTGAGGCATGGATGGAGATAGTGAATGGGCTCCACATACACACTTAAACATAGAACGACTTTGGTTATTGAATGTGATAGGCCACTCTGAACAAATGTGTTTTGAGGGAGCGCCTGAAACCAGGCAAATTGTGGATAGTCCTAATTTCTTGTGGTAGAGCATTCAGAGGATTTGCGCAGCGCGGGAGAAGTCTTGTAGTCGGGAGTGGGAGGTACGGATTACTGCAGAGGTTAGTCGAAAGTCATTTGCAGAGCGCAGCAGTCGGTTAGGCCGATAGATAGAAATGAGGGAGGAGATGTAGGGGGGTGCTGCACTGTGGAGAGCTTTGTGGGTGAGAACCAGTACTTTGAATTGGATCCTATAATGAATGGCAGCCAGTGTAAGGACTGGCGAAGAGCGGACGCGTCCGAGTACCGATTAGCCAGATGGATGACCCTGGCTGCTGCATTAAGGATGGACTGGAGAGGGGATAGTCGAGTAATGGGGAGGCCAAGTAATAGAGCATTGCAGTAGTCCAGGCGGGAGTGGATCAATGCTACAGTGAGGGTTTTTGTTGTTTCCATGGTGAGAAAAGGGCGGATTCTAGAGATGTTCTTTAGGTGTAGACGGCAAATATCTAACAAACAGGTCATGCTGGAGAGACTTGCACCTACTGCCACTCAGGGTCTTCAGCTCCTTTGTGAGAAACTAATGTTTGGCCAGCCAGTATATCAAATAAAGTTCATGAGAAATGGGAACTGTGGTTGGCTTCACTTTTGGTACTGGGTGCTAATACCAAACCATGGTGTGCCATTCAATGGATATTCCTGGCTGGTTGGAGACAAGCTCATTCCCACAGAAAAGTACCGAAAGCTAAGGAGATGGTGGCCTCTCTCAACATGAAGGAGTTTGCTTGTTGTCTAGGAGACCGACCACCCCTGCTGTGTACCTTGTCAACGTTGTGTTGAAGCTTGCAAGGATTAAGAGGTTACAGTGGTAAGTCTGGTTTTTACTAAAGATCCTGCTGTGTATTATAGTTTTTATGTTTTAAAAAAAATTATCTTAGGAATGTTAAATAAATTTTTTTTTTTTTTAAATACAATGTATTTATGAATGTTAAATAATTTTTTTTTTTTTTATAAAATAAATGTATTTATGAATGTTAAATAACTTTTTTTTTTTTTTTCAGGTATTTGATCTACCGTAGCTAGTTGCTGATCGTTGACTCTACACCCTCTCCCAGAATGTTACTCGGGTTATGGGGAGAAAATCACCGCTATTCCAGACTGATTTAATGTTAATGTGTCTGGCTCTTACACAGCACACAGCACTTGATGTTAGTTTATCTTTTTCCTAAATTATTTGTTACACTGCCCTTCTCACATTTTATTTCACTTTTTTTTTAAGCACAAGTTTTTTTACACTTCTTGTTCTGTAAGTAGCTATTAATGTTTTTTTACACTTCCTTGTTCTGTAAGTAGGCTTAATGGTTAAATGTTTTATACTAGATGTAAATATGTAACATGTAAATTTTAGATTAAGATTTTGCAAATTATAGGTCCACACCATCAGGCTCTTTCGTCCCCTCTCCCTCAGAGTAGCGGTAATATATCGGACCCCAGGCTCGCCCACACAGTTCCTTGACCACTTCTCTGCCTGGCTGCCGCACTTTCATGTCCTCAGAAGTACCAACCCTTATCCTTGGAGACTTAACATCCCCATTAACAGCCCTACTTCCACACTCAAAACACATTTGTTCAGAGCGGCCTATCACATTCACTAATCAAAGTCATTCTATGTGTAACTGTGTGTGTGTGTAGCCCATTCACTATCTCCATCCATCCCTCACTCCCTGAAAATGGCTGGACCATCATTGTAAATACACCATTGTATATAAACAACTGTACTTTGTAGCTCCCCCTCCTCATTGTAGATTGTAAGCTCTCACGAGCAGGGGCGCCTTATATTGCTTTAATTATTGTATTGTTAACGTTGTCACTTATAAGTAAGAAAATCAACCGCACTCAATGTTTCATGCAAAGAAAATATCCATTTTTTGCACACACGCCACAAGGTTTCAGTAGATATGCGGTATGGGATATTGACGGATATAATGTAGAGTTAACGTTCGACCAGAGTTGTCTTTCTCAAACTCGCGTATTGTAAAAGAGAGAAAAATTGCAGAGGCAGGTTCCGTGCACTTGAAGCAATATCGGTAAAGGTATATCCGTCCAGGAATGAGGGTGTGTCACCCTCATTTCCTGACGGATATACCTTTACCGATATTGCTTCAAGTGCACGGAACCTGCCCTCTGCAATTTTTCTCTCTTTCTACCAATAGCGAGTTTTGAGAAAGACCAACTCTGGTCGAAACGTTAACTCCTACATTATTATCCGTCAATATCCCATACCGCATATCTACTGAAACCTGTGGCGTGTGTGCAAATAAATGGATATTTTTCTTTGCATGAAACATTGAGTGCGGTTGATTTTCTTACTTATTGGACATATCGTTCAACCAGCACCAATTCTTTGATTAACAGTGTGCACATCATCCTGTTTACAACGTTGTCACTTATGACTTGTGTTATGAAACTGTTAAACTGTACAGCGCTGCGGAATCTGTTGGCGCTATATAAATAAAGATTATTATAGTAGAGGCCCACTCAGTAGTGGTGAAGTGAACGGCGCAAATTGCGAGTTGATTGCGACTGATGCAGCTGATACTCCATTACTGCTGGCTGCTGCTCACACAACCGCTACAACATATGTAACGTGGAATTCCACCTGCTGGGTACGTCACATATGATGCGATGTTCAGGAAGGCAAAATCTGCGTTGCAGAGCTGCAATGCGAGATCTGGCCATGGTGGAACGTCGCAAGTTAGCGCACTGTAGGCGGACCTTGTGCAGCAGTGAATCAAGATCCGGATAGTCCCTCAAAAAACTGTGGACGACAAAGTTTAGCACATGTGCCAGATATGGTATGTGAGTGACGTTGCCTAGGCCCAGACCTGCCACCAGATTTCGGCCATTGTCACACACTACCAAGCCTGGCTGGAGATTTGCTGGCAAAATACACATGTCGCTCTCTTGCTTTATGGCATTCCAGAGCTCCAGCACTGTGTGGCTTTGATTCCCCATGGAAATTAATTTCAGGACGGCCTGTTGACGTTTGGCCACGTCTGTCCTCATATCGGTCAACAGGCTCGCTGTCTGGGTGTTATGTTTGACACCAATCTCTCCTTCACCTCCCATATACAATCTGTTGCCCGCTATTGCCGCCTACACCTAAAGAACATCTCTCCCCAATCCAAGACTTCTCCCGCGCTGCGCCAATACTGTGGAATGCTGTACCCCAAGAAATTAGAACTATCCACAATTTGCATGTTATTGGGCGCTCACTCAAAACACATTTCTTCAAGGTCTTCCCTCTTCTAGTGTATCCTCACCCATCCCTGTAGACTCTGAGCCCTTGCGGGCAGGGTCCTCTCTCCTTCTGTACTTGTGTGTGCCTTGTATTGCTCATGTTTACTGTACTTGTCTATACTTGCCCCTCTTCACATGTAAAGCGCCATGGAATAAATGGCGCTATAAAAATCAATAATAATAATAGCGGCCTATCACCTTCACTAATCAAAGTCATTCTATGTGTAAGTGTGTGTGTTTGTAGCCCATTCACTATCTCCATCCATCCCTCACTCCCTCAAAATGGCTGGGACATCATTCTAAATATACCATTGTATATAAACACCTGTACTTTGTATCTCCCCCACATATTTGTAAATTGTAAGCTCTCACGAGCGTGTGCGGATTATATTGCTTTCATTATTGTATTGGTAACGTTGTTAGTTATGACTTGTGTTCGGAAACTGTTAAACTGTAAAGCGCTGCGTAATCTGTTGGCGCTATATAACTAAGAATTCTTATTAAGCGTTCACGGGTCCATGTGGAGGTAGACCGTGACGGCTCCTGCAACGATGTTTCTGAGGAACTGGAGAAGGAGGAGTCAATGTGTACAGACTTGATTCCCACAATCCTTGTAGTTGCCTGAACACGTACAGCGCCACTCGCAAGATCTGTACCCGGCTCCACAACATTGACCCAATGGGCAGTAAGGGAAAGGTATCATCCCTGGCCATGGGTACTGGTCCACGCAGCGGTGGTCAGGTGGACATTGCTACTGACGGAGTTTAGTAGCGCATGTTTAATTTTAACCTCAACAACATGGTTTTGCAGACCAGGGACGGCTTGCCTGCTGAAATAAAATCAGCTTGGCACATTGTATTGTGGGACTGCTAATGCCATTAAGTCCCGTAAACTGTCAATCTCCACCAGCCTGAATGACAGCATTTCAAGGGACAGGAGTTTTGCAATGCCAGCATTCAGAGCCTGTGCTCGTGGATGGTTTGCCGAGATTGGGCCTACACCCGATACGCCACAACCTGACACCCACAGATAAACAAGCCATAAAATCTCTGAAAGATAACCCCAACATTATTATTAAACCAGCAGATAAGGGGGTGGCTATCGTTATTATGAATAAGACACAATCTATTGCCAAAATTCATAGACAACTGTGAGTTAACCTAACCTACAGACAACTAAATTGTGACCCTACATTTTACATCTGTCAAAAAATTGATCGTATCCTGACAAAACATCTTTAATTGATCACCATAGACTGTAAGACTATGACATTCCTTAATATTCAATACCCCATCACCCCTGTTTTCTACACACTCCCAAAAATCAACAAAAAACAACATTATCCACCCGCATACCCTAGAGGGATAATTCTCCGTGTTCTACAGTATCACCCAAATGTTTAACATGTTGCCTAATTCCTATGTATATATATTCTTCACCCTATGTATATATTGTATATATTATACATTGTCATTGACTGTAAATTTTTCTATCTCTTCCAGCGACTATTTGATAAAGGCCACTGCGTTGCCCAAAACGTCAGTCAGTCGTCTCATAGCTATTTTCTTTTTTCACATCAAGTGTGCAATAAAATTTTCAAATTTAACCATGACATATGCAGTTAAACTTGTGCTGTGATTCTCTATAGACTGTACATCTTCAGTGTGTCTTTGTAACTCAACTACGTGTTTTCTACGCACTATTTTAGACATATTTGTGGTATTGAGGTTACTGACACTTTACCTCTTTTTACTTTTTGATTACACAGCTTGCATTTGACATAGCAAATATCATCTGCAAGTGTGTTAAAAAAGGACCACGCAGTGCAAGTCCTGGGAGCATCCGTTTAGACTTTTGGAAGAGAAATCCGAACAGGTGCCAAAATGGAGGCTACAGGCAACAGAGTATGCAGCCTAACTCTCCCTCCTGTTTGTACCGTTGGGGCAATCGCTTCCTCAGAGCTGCTACCACCACCTTCCTGTTCCTCAAGCCATGTTGGGTCTTGGACCTCATCATCTCCACTAACTTCTTACAACACCTGCTGCTGTTGGGTGGTCTGGCCACCACCATGCTCAACAGAAACTGGCACCTGAGTCTCATCATCATCAGATGCGTTCTGTGGTGTGCTGACCATCGGCACTGTCTCAACCGCCTCTTCAGATTCAGAGAGACACAGCTGTTGCGCATCACTGCATACTCCCTCTTCTTCACATTCCAGAATGCTGCTTGGCTGGGCCCCTGTTTGCAAACCAACAGATTCTGAGAACAGAAGCAGAGACTCAGCTGGCTCCTGTACAGAACTCTCTGACTGACTGGGCAATTTGGCAGGCGGTGAAGAGACAGATGGTTGCTCAACAGTGCTGTGGTCCTGAGAGGAGGTGGAAGCAATTGAAAGTCGATGCATTGGACCCTGGGCTCCAACACCACCAGTTGTTGCCTGTAAGTGCTGTTAGCACAGTCAACACTTGCTCCTGTGTTACTGGTGTTGAGTAATGGCAGCTGTTCCCCTGCTGTGTGTACGACAAAAAGTCATGCTGCCTTCACCCTGTCCTCCTCTCATCCCTGGGCTCCAACACCGCCAGTTGTTGCTCGGAAGTAATTGGCACGGGTACTGACTCATGCCCACCCTGGTTACAGCACGACAGCTGTTTCCTGGCAGTGTCAACGTAAATTAGCCTGAAGTTGTCCTGTCATGTTGCATTCCGGTTATCCGACTCTATGGTGCCTGCAGTTTAGGTGATTCCTATGTGTGCTGTGGGATATGTAAATAAAGGCTCTTTCCGTTGTGAAAATAGGACAAGCACCCACTGTAGGACTGTGTGATTCGGTAACTGCAGACGGCTTGCGGCCTGTCAACTTACATTTTCATGGGTGCCTTATGGTACCCGTCCGCGTTCCAGTACCGTCAGCTGGTTCTCCGCAGTGCCTTTGGCCTAGGTGCCTCCATCTCGGTATCCGAGTTCCAGCAACGTCTGCTGGTCCTTGGTAGTGCTTTGGAGCACAGGTACCTCCTGCTTAGTAACCGTGTCCCAGTAACGTCAGCTGGTCCTCGGTTGTGCCATTGGCTCTTTTCCTTCTGCTGCCCCTCCGGGTTCCAGCACAGTCAGCTGGTCCTCGTTACTTGCATTGGCTCTTGTACCTTCTGCTACCCGTCCGGGTTCCAGTACCGTCAGCTGGTTCTCCGCAGTGCCTTTGGCCTAGGTGCCTCCATCTCGGTATCCGAGTTCCAGCAACGTCTGCTGGTCCTTGGTAGTGCTTTGGAGCACAGGTACCTCCTGCTTAGTAACCGTGTCCCAGTAACGTCAGCTGGTCCTCGGTTGTGCCATTGGCTCTTTTCCTTCTGCTGCCCCTCCGGGTTCCAGCACAGTCAGCTGGTCCTCGTTACTTGCATTGGCTCTTGTACCTTATGCTACCCGTCCGGGTTCCAGTAACGTCAACTGGTTCTCGGAAGTTAGACGACCCTAAAGACCACCCCGAAGAAGATGACGACCCCAAGGACGACGAGCATCAAGCCAACCAGCCTGAACACCATCACAAAGATGAAATATAAGATTACCCAGAAGAAGATCACCAACAGGAAAAATAAGGTTACGACAAACTACAAGATACAGAACAAGAGACAGAAGAACAATAAGCAGAAGATCAAAAAGCAGAAGAACATGAAGTATAAGACCAAAATGAAGAGCAAAATATATGCTCTAAATTCTAAGCAGAAGAAGACTAAGCAGTGTATGGGGGTGAGTCCGTTCCTCCTCGTGGTGCCCCTGGAAACTGCCTGCTGCTGCAGGCTAAACTGAACACGGACAAATACTGTTGTAATTTAAATCTTTTGTGACAGCAAGAACGGAAGGATAAAAAATTCATACTTTGACAGATTACAAGTACAGGAATCTCTGTCACAAATAAGAATATGATGAAGAAGATGAAGAGGAAGAAGATGAAAATGTAGAATATGAAGAAGAATAATAGTTTAATAAGAACAATATGAGTAATGTTAACAAAAAGATGAATAACAAGAAGTTTACGAAGAAGATAAAGAAGGTGAAGATGAAGAATAATTTTATGACAAAGATGATGCTGCTGAAGATTATGAAGGAGAAAGTGTGTCAAAAGTTAAAAAGGTGAAGAGCATGGAAGTTGTGAAACATACATATTTGCCAAAATAGAAAAAAGGTTAACAAAATTGTCAATTTGTTAGTCAATCCAAACGTATTTCCAAAAAAAAATTTTTAATGCTATTCCATTGGATTGGGTTAAACATGTATGCCTTTAATGTCTCCTCAACCTCCCCAATACATTCTACATTACTCTTTGTTGTTTTCCTTCATGTACAAATAACCAACAAGGCAAGAATGGTTTTTTTTAAATTCCGATATTTTGTTCCCATAGACTTACATGGGACTTCCGGTATCGGTATCGGGTATCGCCGATATTTTAATGGTATCGGCGATACCATTCCGATTCCGATACTTTTGGATATCGGAAAGTATCGCTCAACCCTACCCCTAAGCCTTCGTTTTTCCAAACTAAATAACCCCAAGTGTAATAACCTGTCTTGGTATTGCAGACCCCCCAGTTCTCTAATAACCTTGGTCACTCTTCTCTGCACCAGCTCCAGTTCAGCTATGTCTTTCTTATACACCGGAGACCAGAACTGCACACAGTATTCTAAGTGTGGTCGCACCAGTGACTTTATAGAGGTAAAATTATGTTCTCCTCATGAGCATCTATGCCTCTTTTAATGCATCCCATTATTTTATTTGCCTTGGCAGCAGCTGCCTGACATTGGCCACTAAATGTGAGTTTGTCGCCCACCCATACACCCAGGTCTTTTTCAGTGACAGTTTTGCCCAGTGTTTTACAATTAAGCACATAATTATACATCTTATTTGTTCTACCCAAGTGCATGACCTTACATTTATCCCCATTAAAGCTCATTTGCCATTTATCAGCCCAAGCTTCTAGTTTACATAAATCCTCCTGTAATATAAAATTATCCTCCTCTGTATTTATTACCCTGCAGAGTTTAGTGTCATCTGCAAATATTGAAATACTACTCTGTATGCCCCCTATAAGGTCATTAATAAATATGTTAAAGAGAAGCGGCCCCAATACTGACCCCTGTGGTACCCCACTGCTAACCGTGACCCAGTCCGAGTGTGCTCCATTAATAACCACCCTTTGTTTTCTATCCATGAGCAAGTTCTTAACCCACTTACACATATTTTCCCCTATCCCCATAGTTCTCATTTTATGTATCAACCTTTTGTGTGGCACTGTATCAAAAGCTTTTGAGAAGTCCATGAACACCACGTCCACTGCATTCCCTTGGTCTAGTCCTGAACTTACCCCTTCATAAAAGCTTATCAGATTAGTCTGACAAGAACGGTCCCTCGTAAACCCATGCTGATACTGTGTCATGAGGTTATTCAGCCTCAGATACTCCAATATAGTATCCCTTAAAAAACCCTCCTGGATTTTACCCACAGTAGATGTTAAGCTCACTGGCCTATAATTTCCAGGTTCAGTTTTTGCCCCCTTTTTGAATATTGGCACCACATTTGCTATACGCCAGTCCTGTGGTACAGACCCAGTTATTATGGAATCTTTAAAGATTAAAAATAAAGGTCTATCTATAACTGTACTTAATTCCTGCAGTACTCGGGGGTGTATCCCATCCGGGCCCGGGGATTTGTCAACTTTAGTGATTTTTAGACGCCGCCGTACTTCCTGCTGGGTTAAGCAGGTGACATTTAATGGAGAAATTTTTTTATCTCTGATCATGTTATCTGTCATGGGATTTTCTTGTGTAAATACAGTTGAAAAAAAGTCATTTAGCATATTGGCTTTTTCCTCATCCTCATCCACCATTTCACCCAGACTATTTTTAAGGGGACCAACACTATCATTTTTTAGTTTCTTGCTATTTATGTAGTTAAAGAATATTTTGGGATTATTTTTACTTTCTCTGGCAATGAGTTTCTCTACCTCAATCTTTGCTGTCTTGATTTGCTTTTTACAGAATTTATTCAGTCTTCTGTATTTATTTAATTCCTCTTCACTACCTACTTGCTTTAATTCCCTAAACGCTTTCTTTTTGTCCCTTATTGCGCCCCTTACAGCTCTATTTAGCCATAGTGGTTTCCTCCTAATTCTAGCATGTTTATTCCCATAGGGTATATACTGTGCACAGGTCCTATTCAGGATACTAATAAACGTCTCCCATTTTCTTTGTGTATTTTTATGTCTCAGGATATCGTCCCAGTTTATTGCACCAAGATCATCTCTCATCCGTTGGAAATTTGCCTTCCTGAAGTTTAGTGTCCTTGTAACCCCTCGACTACACATCTTATTAAAGGATACATGAAAGCTTATTATTTTCCGTTTTTCAAAAGGAAAGGGAGGCAATTCATCTTGAATGCTCACAAAAATTGTTGCAATTAGTAACATCTAAAAATTAGCAAGAATACGCAGCGGTATGCAATCAATTGGAAAGAGACAAAAATGAATTTTCTTCTGTTGTAATGAAAGTCATATTAAAAATTTTCAGAAGAAATTGGAAACAAAATTTATATTAACTCAATTGGAAACTAAGCAAAAGAAAAAAGAAAAATTTTTAAGGGATAAACAAGATTTTGAATCTGGTCATATTTTTTTTTGGAAACAGTTAACCAAAAAAATTGACATTTAATAGAAACCATAATCAAAGAATATTTAAGAAGAAGCCTCTGAATGACGGCTGGTGTACTGACTCTGATTCAAGTGCAGCTGAAGTTCTAGTTAAACCTGGTACTTCTGTTTCCTGTAGTCCAACGGTCCCTTTAGGAGGAAAAAACAGGACGAGGGAGGAGACACTGTAAATGCAGGGAAGAAACGCAAACAGGTTTCCTGGAGGAATTAATAGATTCGAATAATGAACTGCAAATAGTTAATTTGACTGGTAAAACACTTACCCCTGATCATGTTTCTATTTTATCTAAAGGCTTGAATTTCTGTATACATGAACCCTTTGGCTTAACTGAATTTAAAATTGATTTGTTTATATGTGTTAGAAAACTGCATTTATATAAATAATAATCTTTATTTTTATTTTTTATATAGCGCTAACATATATATATAGCAGCGCTTTACAGTTTGCCTATAAAGAAAAAAGTTTTCACACATTGAAGCAAAAATTTGGTTTCCATAGGAACCTTAGGTTTCATGGCATATCCACCTAAAAATCCTACTCATTTTGATGATGTGGCAACACTTATGGAAATCTCACATTCAGATGTTAATATAAAAAAAACTACAAAATGATGTTTTTTCTGTTTCTCCTCTTACGGGAGGAGTTAAGTCAAATTTTATGCCCCCCCTACACCGGGGAATGTTGTAGATCTTTTTCATGAATTTGTTGTAAAGGATGTTGAGGCACTGTTGTATCAGGTGCCACTCAAAAATTTGTCAACAGCTCAGTTACAAGCATTAAAAAAAATGCAACAATGGGATGTCATCGATTTTCGCAGACCAGATAAGGGCGGTAACATTGTTCTGTTAGATAAAGATTATTACATTAACCCCTTCCTGACATGTGACGCAGCGTATGGATCATGAAATCCTGTGCCATCCCGACCTGTGATGCAGCATATGCGTCATGGTGGGATCGCATTCCTGCTTGTCGGGTGACCGGGGTCACTAAAAGGTCACCCAACCAGCAGGCATAGGAGGCTTTGAGCTTCACCCCAGGGGTGGTGGCATTGCCCCCCGTGGCTACTATCGCTTTGATTGACTGTTTCACTTTCAACAGCCAATCAGAGCGATAGTAATATTTCACCAATGAATCTTGGTGAAATATTACAATCCAGCCATGGCCGATGCTCAAATAACATCGGCCATGGCTGGAGACACTAATGTGACCCCCCATCGACTGACGGTGGCGATCTACTCCGCCACCAACTGACGGCGGCGATCTGCCGCCGTGTCATTATCTGCTCCCCCTCCTCTTCCCTCTGCTCCCCCACGCCTTCCGATCACCCCACGCCTTCCAATCACCCCCCAGTACTTTCTGAGGCCCGATGTCCCTCCCGGTCTCCCGCCGTCTTCCTCCATGGGCACTGCCATCTTCCAAAATGGCTGGTGCATGTGCAATCCGTTCACCGAATCTGCCAGCGGAAGATTCATTCATTCAAGTACATTTTGATCACTGTGTAGGGCTAAAAATTATTTTTGTGGAAAACAAATGATTTTTTATTTTCACGGCTCTGCGTTATAAACTTCTGTGAAGCACTTGGGGTTCAAAGTGCTCACCACACATCTAGATAATTTCTTGGGGTGTCTAGCTTCAAAAATGGGGTCACTTGTGGGGGTTTCTACTGTTTAGGCACATCAGGGGCTCTCCAAACGCGATAGGACACCCGTAGACTATTCCATCAAAGTCTACATTTCAAAATGTCACTACTATATGGGGTACTAGCATACTCAGGACAAACTGTACAACAACTGTTGGGGTCCAATTTCTCCTGTTACCCTTTTAAAAATAAAAAATTGTGGGCTAAACAATCATTTTTATGGGAGAAAAAAAATATTTTTTATTTTCACGGCTCTACGTTATAAACTTCTGTGAGGCACTTGGGGGTTCAAAGTGCTCACCACACATCTAGATAAGTTCCTTGGGGGGGTTTAGTTTCCAAAACTGGGTCACTTGTGGGGGGTTTCCACTGTTTTGGCACATAAGGGGCTCTCCAAACGCGACATGACACCAGCACACTATTCCATCAAAGTCTGCATTACAAAAGGCCCCAAAAACTTCCCTTCCAAGCCCTGACATGTGCCCATACAGTAGTTTTCTCCCACATATAGGGTATCAGCGTACTCAGTACAAATTGCACAATAACTTTTGGGTCTTGTTATCCTTGGGAAAATAAAAATTGGGGTGTAAAGATCATTTTTGTGGAAAAAATATGATTTTTTTAATTTTATGGCTCTACATTATAAACTTGTTTGAAGCACTTGGGGGTTCAAAGTGCTCACCACAGATCTAGATAAGTTCCTTAGGGGGTCTAGTTTCTAAAATGGGGTCACTTGTAGGGGGTTTCCACTGTTTAGGCACATCAGGGGCTCTCCAAACACGACATGGCGTCCAATCTCGATTCCAGACAGTTTTGGTTTGAAAAAGTCAAATGGCGCTCCTTCCCTTCCGAGCTCTGCTTGCACCCAAACAGTGGTTCCCCCCACATATGGGGTATCAGCATTCTCAGGACAAAATTGTACAACAACTTTTGTGGTCCAATTTCTCATGTTACCCTTGGGAAAATGAAAAAATGGTGACTAAAAGATCATTTTTGTGAGAAAAAAATAGGATTTTTTATTTTCATGTCCAGACTTGTAAACTTCTGTGAAGCACCTGAGGGTTCAAAGTGCTCACCATAGATCTAGATAAGTTCCTTAGGGGTCTAGTTTCCAAAATGGAGCCTCTTGAGAGGTTTCCTGTTATGTTTCGGTAGCTGAGGAGTGCAGGTAAAAAAGGCAATACACCAGAGCAGTTGGAATCTATGAGATTGCAGTACCCTGACTAACCACCACAACTAGAGGCAGCCGTGGAGCGTTCCTACGTTGGTCCTAGACGCCTCGTCACAGCCTGAGAAACTAACTACACCTAAAGACAGAAACAGGAAAGCTATCTGCCCCGGAGCAGATCCCCAAAGATAATAGAAAGCCCCCAAACATGTAATGGCGGTTAGACAAGAGGAAATACTGACACAGAAAGAAAATAGTATGAGCAAACGCTGGGGCCCAAACTATCTAAATAGAAAAGGACAGGAAGGGTACTTACTGCAATCCCAGAAAACCCTGAAAAACACCAACTCTACTAATTTCAAAATCACCTGAGATCACACGACCTCTACCACCTAAATTAGCTCTCTGGTGTAACAAAATCAAAACAGCAGCCACTGAAAAAACTGGAAAAAGCAAAAGAACAAAACTAAGTGGCTGAACTAAACTGAGAAGGCAGAAGCCCCCGGAGGGGACCCTGAAGGCCCCCAAAGAAGTGCAGGACAAAATGCAAAAATATAGCAATAACACAAAAGAAAAAATCTTATCTGGTAGCAGGAGATGCAGACACGACACAGCAGGCTACAAGGGAAACTGGAATGAAGGATTCAGACCAGAACAATTGATCACCGGCAACCCTGATGGGAAAATGACTCCCTTATATAAGACCAGTCAGTAACACCTGATTCCCAGTCCTCACAATCTTCACTAGTACCGCTTGTAACCACCAGAGGGAGCCTCTGCTCAGAACTCATCTCAAACCCATTCACAACAGTTTCCACTGTTTAGGCACATCAGGGGCTCTGCAAGCTGAACGTGACACCCATCAAAGTCTGCGTTCCAAAATGTCATTACTTCCTTTCCGAGTCCTGCCGTGCAACCAAACAGTTTTTCCCCCCATATATGGGGTATCAGCGTACTCAGGACAAATTGGACAACAACTCTTGGGGTCCAATTTCCTTAGGAAAAATCAAAACTTTGGGACTAAAAAATCAAAATCATTTTTGTGGAATTTAATTTTTCACACCCAGGCATTATAAACTTTAGTGAAACACTTGGGGGTTCAAAGTGCTCACAACAGATCTAGATAAGTTCCTTAGGGGGTCTAGTTTACAAAACGGTGTCATTTGTGGGGGGTTTCCACTGTTTAGGCACATCAGGGGCTCTCCAAATGCGACATGACGTTCAATCTCAATTCCAGCCAATTTTGGTTTGAAAAAGTCAAACGGCGCTCGTTCCCTTCTGAGCCCTGCCGTGTGCCCAGACAGTGGTTTTCCCCCACATATGGGGTATCGGTGTACTCAGGAGAAATTGCAAAACAACTTTATCTGTCCATTTTCTCCTTTTATCCTTGTAAAAATTAAAAAATTGTTTTTAAAAGATAATTTTTGTGACTAAAAAGTTAAATGTTCATTTTTTCCTTCCATGTTGCTTCAGCTCCTGTGAAGCACCTGAAGGGTTAATAAACTTCTTGAATGTGGTTTTGATCAGCTTGAGGGGTGCAGTTTTTAGAATCGTGTCATTTTTGGGTTTTTTCAGCCATATAGACCCCTCAAACTGACTTCAAATGTGAGGTGGTCCCTAAAAAATGGTTTTGTAAATTTTGTTGTAAAAATGAGAAATCGCTGGTCAACTTTTAACTCATAACTTCTTAACAAAAAAAATGTTGTTTTCAAGATTGTGATGATGTAAAGTAGACATGTGGAAAATGTTATTTATTAACTATTTTGTGTCACATAACTCTCTGTATTAGCAGAATAAAATTTCAAAATTTGAAAATTGTGAAATTTTTAAATTCGCTAGGATTCGTTGAAGCGTTCCTGAGTTAATACCTTCTAAAGGGACACTGGTCAGAATTGCAAAAAATGGCCAGGTCATTAAGGTCAAAATAGGCTGGGTCATGAAGGGGTTAAAGAAGGTTTGTCCCAATTAAATCAAACGGACACATATTTACGATTGGAAAAAAATCCAATTCATAAATGTAAAGATAAATTAAGGTCCTTCTTATGTAAAAATGTAGAAAACGGTGTTTTAAATGAAAAAGAAGGTGAAAAACTATTTCCTCTACATCCCTGTATTCCCAATTGGTATAGCATTCCAAAAATTCACAAGTCCATCTCCCAACCTCCAGGTCGGCCCATTGTGTCTGGGAAAAATTCAATCACAGAACTTCTGTCGCAGTATTTAGATTGGTGTCTCAAACCGCTTTTATTGCAAATTCCTTCATTCGTGAAAGATTCTGGTGACTTTTTAGTAGCACTGCAATCAGTTGATTGGCAAGCAATTTTTGGTTTAAGGCTGGAGTCACACACAACGTCTAAAAAATCGGACCGTTTTAGTCGGTCGATAATCGGATTAAAATTTCATGAACATTGCTGCGACTGGCATCCGATTTTTAGTAGTTGATGCGATTTTGTAGCATGTACGCTTAAGTTTCACATCCGATTACCCAGCGACTACCGTTTTTTAGTGGCATCATAGTAAAATGGACATTTAACGGTTTTGAGGCCTGCAAATCATTTGAATAATGAGCCAGAGCCATATTTAAGCGTGGTTGGACTGTTCTCACCCTCCCAAACGTTGCCGTGGAGTGTTTGGCTTCTTAGTGGTTCCTGTTGTGTTGCTGCAAAGTCAAAATTATGAGTGACAGACTAATGTTTAATAGAACTGAGCATCTGCTGTACTATTGGCTGATATCCAGAACTTTTGGGGAGCCATACCCTGTAGTTGTTTCGCACAGAATACGCAGAAGGATGTGAGTGCATCCCCTTGTGATGCGAAGGATCAGCAAAGGGCATTTTGAGCGCCTGTATTCCACATTGTGTAGGAATCCAGACAATTTTTTTGCCTATTGTCGCATGAGTGTTGCCACCTTTGATATTTTGCTTGACATATTGCGCCCTGGAATCACCTTTCAGAACACCAGGATGCGTCCTTCAATTTCTGCTGAGGAAAGGCTTCTTCTAACATTAAGGTATGTGTGTGTCATGGGTGCATCGCCACGAAGATTGTCGCGATTGCACATTCTGACTTCTCGCAGCTGAGTTGCTGTTTCTTTGTGTTTGGTAATGAGGGAGTTAATTTTACCTAGCTCTTTGCTAAGACTAGGTCCAGCCTCGCCCGGCTGCTTTTGATTATGTTCTAATTAGCTTCCTTTATATAGCTGCCAGTCTGCTGGTTAGATGCCGGTGAAAGCATTCATACAGACTGCAGATAGGATCGGTTCTGAGAAGACTTAAGCTAAGAGCTCTTTTGTTGTTTCTCCTCACCTTGCTTATAGTTTATCTCCTAGACCTTTGGTGTTCCCTCTGTGTTTTAATGTTGTATGCAAGACAGTATTTACTTTATCCCCTGTCTGTCTCGTTTGTCTATACTGTTTGTTAACCTTTACCTGTCCATTCCCTATGTTGGTAATCAGGGTCCTTCTAAGGACTAGATTACAGTGGTCAGGGATTTATAGGAGACAGGGTTTACGCTGGTGGCCTGGACCTCTGTACCATTAACAGTACCTCCAGGTAGAGGGACTAGTCAGGACCCCAGTTTAGGGTCAGCATAGACCCCGGTCCACCTCTAGCCAGAGACAGCGTGAAAAGGATTCAGTATTGACCCACAGGATATTATGTCAGGTAATACTATGCTATATATACATGTTAATGTTACCTATTTATATGTTATATAGAATGTTGTCCCACTTGATAGATTACTGACATTATATATTTATACATCTGCTAGACAGCGTGACATTTTCACCGGCCAAACTATAGATTCTCCCCAGCTACCATGGATCCAGTAGCCCAGCTTGCCCTGCAGTTGCAGAAATTGTCCATGGAGTTTACGGACATTAAGTCCAAGGTTTTGTCCCCCCGGAGCAAACCAGATCTGAACCTAAGGTTGCTCTCCCGGACAGGTTCACTGGTGGGCGGGACAAATTTTTTACCTTCCGGGAGGCATGTAAATTGTACTTTCGGCTACGGCCTCGGTCATCGGGGAGTGAGGAGCAGAGGGTGGGAATTGTCATCTCGCTCTTACAAGGGGACCCTCAATCCTGGGCGTTCTCTCTTCCTCCGGGCTCCCCGGCCCTCCAGTCAGTAGATCGATTTTTTGCTGCCCTGGGGCTGGTGTATGATGACCCGGATCGGGTCTCCCTTGCTGAAACGAAGTTACGTAGGATACAGCAGGGAGATCGTCCGGCGGAGGAATTTTCTTCTGAGTTCCGTAGATGGGCCACAGATACTCAGTGGAATGACCCAGCTCTTAGGAGCCAGTTTTGTCAAGGGTTATCTGACAAATTAAAAGATGTTTTGCCTCAGTATGATTCTCCTCCTTCACTGGAGGTTGCTATGGCCCTTGCTATTTGCATTGATAGACGGCTTCGGGGGAGGTGCGAGGTAACTCCGCCCCCTGTTATTACTCCACCCACTACTAAAGTCCCTTATATGGAGGTTCCCCTGGTCTGTTCTGAGGAACCTATGCAGTTGGGTGGGACATCATTTTGTAGGAGGGAATCGGCGGTGCGCCGCAAGACAAGAAGGTGTTTCTTCTGCGGGAGAGAGGGACATTTTGTTGGGGGGTGTCCCTCCCGTGCCTCATTGAGCAAAAAAGTCACCGAAAAACTGTTAATCCCAGGTTGTGTGGTGGACGACAACCTGGGAGTAGGTATTTCGTCCCCAGGTCCGTCTCAATTTCTCGTGCCTGCGGAGGTGGTGGTTGGTGCGAGAGTTGAGAGGATTTCTGTTCTTCTTGATAGTGGGTCTGGGGCTAATATGGTGGACGCTCGGTTTGCCCAGGTGCAAGGTATGCAACTGAGTGTATTGGCCAAACCGATCCCTATACTTTCTATTGACGCCAGACCTCTCGGTCAAGGTATCTTTGTACAAGCTGTTCATAACATAGACCTTCGAGTAGGGGCAATACATAAAGAACAGTTGTCTTGTTATGTGTTGGAGGGTCTTCCTACTCCTATTGTGTTGGGACTTCCCTGGTTGGCTAAACATAACCCAGTGATTGATTGGCAATCCAGAAAGATAAGCCAGTGGGGTGAATGTTGCAAGAATAACTGCATGAACACGGTCATCGGTGCGGTCGTGCCTAGGACTTTGCCTCCTTTTCTGGAGGACTTTGGGGAGATGTTCTCAGAGGAGGGGTGTCAAAAGTTACCTCCTCATCGCACGTATGACTGCTCAATAAAATTGCTTCCTGATGCCTTATCTCGTAGTTTCCCAGGGGCCGGAAAGACGGATGACCCGGTTCCTATCCTTCAGGAAGGAGTGGTGGTGTCGGCTTTGTGCTCTGAGCTTGAGGAGGAGGTGTTGGAGGCTCAGGGGGATGCCCCTGTAGGACCTCCAGGGAAACTGTTTGTTCCTAATCAGTTAAGACAAAAAGTTATCGAGGCACATCATAGTTCTGCTTTAGCAGGACATCCAGGGAGTAAAGCAACTGTGGATCTCCTTTCTCGCCGGTTTTGGTGGCCTAACTTAAATAAAGAGGTAATAACTTTTGTCGCGTCCTGTGGAGTTTGTGCTCGCTCTAAGACCCCACATACCCGTCCATCTGGGGTTCCTGAGGAGGAACGATTCTCGTCGTCACTTGCTTCAGTTTGGAGAGGAGTGCTGAATGGTCTGAGTGCTATGGGGAACTGTTTCAAGCGGAGGTCTGATAGGAGGAGAGTGTCTGGTCCGGACCTAGGTGTGAACGATCTGGTGTGGTTGTCTACCAAGAATATAAAACGCAAAGTTCCCTCCTGGAAACTGGGTCCCAGGTTCATCGGTCCATACAGAATCAGTTCTATAATTAATCCTGTGGCATTTCGTCTGGACCTCCCTCCTACGTTTAAAATCCATAATGTATTCCACAAATCGTTGCTTAAGAGGTACGTGGCGCCAGTTATACCGTTACTTCTACCTCCTCCTCCAGTGGTGGTCAATGGTAACTTAGAATTTCAAGTGTTGAAGATCATTGACTCACGTCTGAATCGCCGGTCCCTTCAGTATTTGGTTCATTGGAAGGGATATGGTCCTGAGGAGAGGACGTGGGTCTCTGCGTCTGAGATTAACGCAGATCGATTGGTTCGGACCTTCCACACGACTTACCCGGACAGACCTGGCCCTGAGGGTCCGGAGGCCCCTCGTAGAAGGGGGGGTACTGTCATGGGTGCATCGCCACGAAGATTGTCGCGATTGCACATTCTGACTTCTCGCAGCTGAGTTGCTGTTTCTTTGTGTTTGGTAATGAGGGAGTTAATTTTACCTAGCTCTTTGCTAAGACTAGGTCCAGCCTCGCCCGGCTGCTTTTGATTATGTTCTAATTAGCTTCCTTTATATAGCTGCCAGTCTGCTGGTTAGATGCCGGTGAAAGCATTCATACAGACTGCAGATAGGATCGGTTCTGAGAAGACTTAAGCTAAGAGCTCTTTTGTTGTTTCTCCTCACCTTGCTTATAGTTTATCTCCTAGACCTTTGGTGTTCCCTCTGTGTTTTAATGTTGTATGCAAGACAGTATTTACTTTATCCCCTGTCTGTCTCGTTTGTCTATACTGTTTGTTAACCTTTACCTGTCCATTCCCTATGTTGGTAATCAGGGTCCTTCTAAGGACTAGATTACAGTGGTCAGGGATTTATAGGAGACAGGGTTTACGCTGGTGGCCTGGACCTCTGTACCATTAACAGTACCTCCAGGTAGAGGGACTAGTCAGGACCCCAGTTTAGGGTCAGCATAGACCCCGGTCCACCTCTAGCCAGAGACAGCGTGAAAAGGATTCAGTATTGACCCACAGGATATTATGTCAGGTAATACTATGCTATATATACATGTTAATGTTACCTATTTATATGTTATATAGAATGTTGTCCCACTTGATAGATTACTGACATTATATATTTATACATCTGCTAGACAGCGTGACAGTGTGTCAACGATATGTTGATGATGTTTTGCATAATGTAACAACTTTCACATTCTTCTTACTTTGTAAATCTTAACATACTGTACCCCATGTCATTATAAAATGTTTAAGTTTGCCCTATATGGTTGTGTGTAGCAGTCAGAAGGGTTTATAAGTCATTACATTAAGTGAATGGGTGAGTAATCAAATGTCCACTGTTTACATTTGGTTAATGCAGTGTTTTTGTATTTTTTGTCTGATGTGTACACGTTTGTTGTTGTTTGTGTATTGCAGGTTCCTTTCCACTGGGCTCTCATACGCTGCTCTGCATTTAGAGTTTTTGATAGGGAAATCCACCATTTCCGGAATAGTCAGCTCTACTTGTGGACAAATTTGGTCCAGACTAAATAAAGAGGTGATGCCAGAGCCCAAAATGGAAGATTGGTTGAGGATTGCACGTGGATTTCAAGAAAGCAGTAATTTTCCACACTGTATTGGAGCCCTGGACGGGAAGCACATACGTGTGCGTAAGCCGCCAAACTCAGGGACCCAATTCTACAATTATAAGTAATATTTTTCTATAGTTTTGCTGGGCTTGGTCACAGTAACTACCGCTTCATAATTGTAGACATTGGGGCCTATGGAAGGACTGGAGACTCCAGAGTCTTCAATTCTTCCATTATGGGTCGGCGGCTACGCAATAACCAATTGGACTTACCACCAGCATGTCAACTTCCACAGTCAAATGTGGATGCAGTGCCATATGTTGTAGTAGCGGATGAGGCCTTCCAATTAACTCGTCATGTTATAAGGCCATATCCTCGGCGCAATCTGAACTATCAGCGACGCATATTTAATTATCGGCTTGCTCGTGCACGACGCCTGGTAGAGTGCACATTTGGTATTCTTACAGCCAAATAGCGTGTCCTACAATCAGCCATTCAGCTAAGTGATTCAAATGTTAATCTTGTAGTGCAAGCAAGTGTAGTACTACATAATTTTACCAGAATGCATGAATGCTCATCAGCTGATATGCCTGAACTTCAGTCTGATAATATGACGAGGCCTATGAGACCAGTCATCCATCCTCGTCGTCCCCTTTCTGGTCTCAAAGTCCGTGACTTATTGACCAATTATTTTGTTTCTCCTGCGGGTGCTATTCCTTGGCAAGATGAGGCCATAGCTATGTGTGTTTTATGTTATCTGATACCATAAACTTACTTTACATTCATCAATTAATGGAAGACTGTAATTATTTTATGTACACTTTTTCATACTTAACACAGGTCACAACTATAAGAAGAATCACAGACAACCAATGGCACTTCACTAATTTTAATGATTAGTGTATTTAATTTGAAAGCCTTTATTGAGGCTGATATATTTAGAAAACAGGACCAACATGTCCAAACATAAATAAAAAATATGTATAACATTCTGAATATGCAAAAATAAATATATATAACTTCCATACAACCAAAAAATACTTTCAGCTACAATTGATGGTAGCTTGGTGGTGGTGGTGGTGGTGATGGATGGCCAGGTTGCGTATTAGGCCTTCCACTATCTGCAACCTGTGATTGAGCCTGAGGTGCTGCAGAAACTAACGTAGCAGCTGGGTTACTGGCTGCATCCTGAAGGGCTTGTGTGTAGGGGTACATAGGGAATTGATGCTCATAGTCATATTGATATGACTGAGCACTAGCAGAATGACCCCCAATATGCTCATGTCTAACATATCCATGTTGTGGCCAGCCAACAACATTGGGTATGTTAGAGTCGGCATATTGTGCATGGCCACTCTGTCCCATGGCTTGGAGCTGGGTAGCTCCAAAGAAAGAAGGAGCTG